>JAWQFJ010028636.1:0-2500 GCA_034096865.1 Theodoxus fluviatilis
GACAATCCTGCAAGCTTGGATACGAGTTA
Source organism: Theodoxus fluviatilis (assembly GCA_034096865.1). Lineage (NCBI taxonomy): Eukaryota > Metazoa > Mollusca > Gastropoda > Cycloneritida > Neritidae > Theodoxus > Theodoxus fluviatilis. Next base: position 30 of record JAWQFJ010028636.1, read on the forward strand.
CGGTTCCTGAAGCACAGTCAAACTTCAAGATTTCCAGTCAGTCTGACACAGAAGAGCGTGTGTTATAATCGGCGCGGATTTTGTGTAATTCAAGCTTATTACAGTATGGTAAAACGCTGTAGTTGGGGCACTTGCAATGCAGATAGCAGGTATCCTGACCGATATCCTGGTGTCAATTTTTTCCCGTTTGCTAAACCGACAAGAACCCACAACAGAGATAAATGTCTGCGATGGATCAAAGCGTGTGGTCGCCCGCATTCCCAACTCAACGTCGACAACATACGGCGATGGATGTATGTTTGCTCCCAAGTAAGTCGAAACAGCTGTTTTTTTTTACAATTATTACCCTTACTTTAATTAAAAACTATTATGTGTGTGTGTTGTGTGTGTAGACATAAAACGTAGATCTATTCAAGATTGCGTGTGCACTCTCCCTACGAAAATTTTCGGCAAACCTGCAGTTTAGAGGCGAGTCCCGCTTGTGGGTTTTCATGCATTTTAATGCTTTTTTCGCTAAAATACAATTATTGGGTTTAAATACAATCATATTTACACACATTGTACACATATTCGAGCCTATGTACATTAGAATTAACTCACAATTTAATGCCGAAATGACCGACTGTCGCAGAGCGTCATGGCCGCCATGTACTGTTTGTGTTGTGACGATCGGTCACTTCGGCATTAAATTGTGAGTTAATTCTAATGCACATAGGCTCGAATATGTGTGTGTATGAGTGTAAGTATGATTGTATTTAAAGCGTATAATTGTATTTGAGCGATAAACTCATTAAAACGCATGAAAACCGGCAACAAGCAGGACCCGCCTCTAAACTGCAGGTTTGCCAAATTTTCTTCAGCTGATCTTTTTCTTCGTTTTTTATTTATTTAATTTTTATTATTATTAAAATTAGCTTGTGAAAAGGTGGAATGTGTACTGTAACACTACTTAAAAGGATTTTGTTTTATGTACATAAGTGCCATGCATGCCTGCAGCCTACTGAGTCAGTGTACAAAGCATTTGTGTGGGTGTGGTTTGAATGACTGCATGCTTGTGTACATCACTACATAAGTACATGTATGCTTGTGATGAGTGAGTGCATATGAACCATATAACTGAGTGTATGCATGTGTTGCAATGTAGGGTTGTATGTGTGTATTACTATAGTATTAAGAGTGAGCCAGAGTCTTCCGTTAAGATTACAATTGCCTGCTTGTGTTTATTTTATTATTATTTATTTACCTTTCTCTTTTTTCTTCTCGTACGGTTGCATGGTCTAAAGTGCTCATAAGGTACGTGAACACATCGAACATACTGAAAAAAGGCAACGCGGAAAGGTCGCTGCTACCCGCATGAAGTGAAGGGTTCGGTAACTTCACATCGCCGTCGGTCAGTTTGTCAACAATGATTTCTTCTCTGTCTTCGTATAATCCATCGGGATCAAACTCCAGGCTAATACCTCTCGCAATCTCACACAATTCCGCTAGTTCAGTCTTTTTTTGGCCAGACACAGTCACACCACGATCTCTCAAAAAAGCTTGAAATTCAGATACTCGACGCAAGGAAGTCGCCATGTTTGACTGAGTAATGGGCGGAGTAACTCTTACCGTTGCTAGAAAACGAGTAACTTCTCCTGATACGATTACTACTACTACTAATTCTACTACTACTTGTACTACTGCCACTACCTTTGCATCATCGTGAAATGCTGTGCGTAGAATCTTGGTCTCACACAAACGGTCGCAAACGTATCGGGCTAAAGCCAAGAAAAGCACAGTTGAGTACCACGTTTCACCAAAATAGCCACGGCGCAGGAAAGCTTCAAATTTAGACCTAACAAATCATTCTCGAAAGATCTTCTGTCTTCTGGCTGCATGGAATGTCCTGTTGTGGCCAGTGCTGTCTTGCAGCCGATACATCCGCGGATTTAGCTGGAAGTAAATAAAACAGTGAAAAGTGAAGTTATGGTTTTTCTTAGCGACTTATTATTCATGTCTGGGCCTCTAACCGTTTTGCACTCTACCCCTTATCGGTGGGCCTCTTGATCAAAGCTTCACTAACCGCTCACGACAAACACATTGAAAGACATCTAAAATGCACAAAATGAATGTAGATGTAAACAAGTTAATGTTTCTGATAAATACCCAAATGGGAAAATTGTGAAGACCCGTTGGAAAAGATTAGCGCTTTCACCCATTTGTTTTGCAGCATCGAACTCGACAGAGCTGAAAGTTACCTGCGGGAAGTCTGGAGAGCAGCCTGCATTTGCAGATTGCACAGGTAAGTACATGAGTGAACCGGCGTGCCACTTCTCTGAATACAGTGATGGCTTTGAGGTAAAAAAGACTAGATGTGCGAGGCAATATTTTTATTGTAGGTGTATCTGCGTGTGTGCGTGCGTGCGTGTGTGTGTGTGTTTGTGTGTCTGTGTATGTGTGTGTGTTTGTATGTGTGTGTGTGTTTGTGTATG
>JAWQFJ010028636.1:5000-20000 GCA_034096865.1 Theodoxus fluviatilis
TGCGTGTGTGCGTGCCTCTCACTGCATAGCATAGCCATATATTACGACATAACGTTAATCTTCAACCGTTTGTGTTGTTCCAAAAAGCATGTGTAGTGCTAGCAGTAAATCCTATGTCACAAAACAAACAAAGAAATGTTTTTGCAAGTTGGCATGAAAAAGTTGTCATAAAAAGGTGGCATCCCTGATTTTAGTTTGCAATTGATTTGGTTAGAAGTGACGGATCACCCAATTGATTTGTAAACCAAGTCTACTCTCTGAGTGATTGTGATTGAACCGAGTGGTTGACCGGGTGACAACATATCAAGTTTGTGAACACTATTAACTACTTGGCGAGATAATAATCACACTGGAGCATTTCAGATAAACTTCCTCAGTCACTTCTTCACACCAGCACCTGACTGTCAGTGTTAGCCACATCCAGCCATGGAAACTGAACGGTTAAAATTTCGTCTTCTCTTTCTCTCTCCTCCCCCTTCTCTCTCTCTTGAATTTGTACACTGTAGTTAGAGATTTTGTTGAAGTAGAATGTAAATATTAATTGATTTTATAGAAATGTGTGCAAAAGGCTGGAACTGTCACTTGTATTTTAGGTAGAAAATATAAACCAGATGTTCAATACATACACATGTACATATAAACTTTATGACTTGTTTAATCAGTAAGCTTTTATTTTGATGGGTCGTCGGCCGAAATAAAGATCAATCAATCTCAATCTCAATCTCTGTCTCTCTCTCTCTCTGTTTCGGTCTCTCTCTCTCCCTCTCTATCTCTCTCTCTCTCCCTCTCTCTCTCTCTCCCTCTCTCTCTCTCTCTCTCTCTATCTATCTATCTATCTATCTATCTATCTCTCCTCAAAGACAAAATCTCGGGGATCAGACCGGATTTCGAGTCCAATACTCGACCATCCACCGCTTTTTAATCGTTTATTCACCAAACCTTGAATTGGAATATGAGGAGGGTCCGGGGGAAATTCTATGTCACTTTTGACTACAGAAAATCCTTCTATTTAGTCAAAGGAGAAGCCACAGTGGAAAAAAGTAATGAAAACCTGGGTGTGCCAACTTAATTTCTTTATTGCCAAAAGCTTTTTACCACATTCCAACACTCGCGTTTGCTGGCGAAACTCCCTGCCCTATTTATGTTTTTGTCCGGCGGGAATGCGACAGGGCACCATAGAGTCTCCTTCCACTTTTGCCGCAGCGAGTCATGCTGCATTGACGAGTGTGGACAAAGGGTTTAGAAAAGTGCTGCATTGAACACGACCACGGCAAACAGTTGCATGACGGGAGTCTATCAAACGCATGGATGGTGTTGGGTGTTTGGGCATGGGCGGAAGAAACGTCAATGCGCTCTTTCAAAGTCTCTGTAATCGAAAAACAGATTAAATCCGACGAAGAGTTGACAAGCCCGCGTCCTCCTCCACTCCACCCTCAATACCTCCACTCTTTTACCTTTCCTTCTGTGAGTGTGTGTGTGTGTATGTGTGTGTGTGTTTGTGTGTGTGTGTGTGTGTGTGCGTGTGTGCTCGTGTGTGTTTGTGTGTGTGTCTGTGTGTCGTTGTGTCCGTGAATGCGTGCACGCGTGTGTAAGTATCTGTGTGTGTAAGTGTATGTGATCAATTCTCTCTTCTCTCTCTCTCTCTCTCTCTCTCTCTCTCTCTCTCTCTCTCTCTCTCTCTCTCTAGCTTTCGAACCCCAGAGGCAAGAAGTACAGGTAGGGTATAGCGTTTACAAAGGCCAAAGTCGACACCTTTATCAGCAAGCTGCAAGACTTGCAAGACAACTAGTTATAGCTTTTTTAGGGGAGAATGTACAAAGCAGCCAGGCTGTAGCACAACCCAGTCACGTACGAATATGTAGGTATAGACGTGGCTACAATTCTCCCAAACATGTGGTTTGATGAACGGAAGAACACTTGTTGTTTGTAATGAGTTGATGGTGTAATTCACCTTGCACTACATCACAAGACGTTTGTGACTTCTATTCGTCTCCAGAACACCTTAATCGGATTGCTCAGAACCTACCGTCTTATGACTAGATTGTTGTTGTGCATGTGCTCCAATGTCAATGAACTAAGTACGAGGGTATATTGTCAAATTGTTCAAGGTTACACATTTACTGCTAGCACTACACATGCTTTTTGGAACAACACAAACGGTTGAAGATTAAAGTTATTTCGTAATATATGGCTATGCTATGCAGTGAGAGGCAAGCACACAAGCAGTTTTGGCTAACACTGACACGCAATTGATTTGACACACTGGGCAAGGTTTCTGCCTATTGTATATAGTTTTTGCCTTAAGTGTACAACAGTCGTGCCTAAATGGAAACTTTGCCTAATTTCATGACTTAGGCTGCCTAATTAATGAAATAAGCAGCCTAAATGATGAAATGTCACAAAGTAGGCAAAAGTCAACATTGATTTCACAGATTTGGCACAGCCATTGAAAATTTCGCGAATTAGGCAAGAGACTGCCTAATTCAAGAACTTAGGCACTTTCAGGATCTAGGCACGACCTATATATATATATGGTCCTGAAAGTTTGGCGTACATTCCTCGGTAGTTGTTTATTCCAAACTAACTGACCGACGGATTCCCTGACTGATTGACCGACCGACATAACAACTGACCGACTAACCGGCCGACCGACCAACACGGATGGCAGAGGAGAGAGAGAGAGAGAGAGAGAGAGAGAGAGAGAGAGAGAGAGAGAGAGAGAGATTGAAAGAGAGATAGAGAGAGAGAGAGAAAGAGAGGGAGAGAGAGATTATGTCTGTCTGTATCTCTGTTTGTGTGTATGTCTGCCTGCTTGCCTGTCTGTCTGTCCGTCTGCCTGCCTGCCTGTATGCGTGCGTGCGTGCGCGCGTGCATGTGTGTGAGTGAGTGTGTGTTTGTGTGTGCACGAGCGCGCGCGTGTTTGTTGTATGGTCTTCGGTCCGTCCTATCCTCTCTTTCTGTCTCTCACGCCTTCACTCTCTCTCTCTCTCTCTCTCTCTCTCTCTCTCTCTCTCTCTCTCTCTCTTTCTCTCTCTCCGTCTTTCTCTCTCCGTCTCTCTCTCCATCTCTTTCTCTCGTCTCTCTCTCCGTCTATTTCTCTCTCTCTCTCTCTCTCTCTCTCTCTGTCTCCGCCTCTCTATCTCTCCGCCCCGCCCTCCTCTCTCTCTCTCTCTCTCTCTCTCTCTCTCTCTCTCTCTCTCCCTCTCTCTCTCTCTCTCTCTCTCTCTCTCTCTCTCTCTCTCTCTCCCTCTCTCCCTCTCCCTCTCTCTCCGTCTCTCTCTCTCTCTCTCTCTCTCTCTCTTTTCTCTCTCTATCCCCCTCCCTCTCCGTCTCATCTCTCTCTCACTCTCTCTCTCTCTCTCTCTCTCTCCCCTGTCACAGATTACACAGGTTTCTCTTTGAATCTAGTTTGCTCCCTTATTCCAGATCTTCAATGAGGCAAAAAAGACAAGCATGACGTCATCGAGGTACACAGAGACATGCCCTCTAATAAAGAACCAATGATGGGTTTTGCTGTTCCATCTCCAGTCCGCAGCTGTCCTTAGTTTATCGTGGTGTGTGTGTAGACACGACCACACATACACACACACACACACACACACGCACACACACACACACACACGCACACACACACACACACACACACACAGACACACACACACACACACGCGCGCGCACACACACACACACACACACACGCACACTCACAGAGAAAGTCGATGAAATAAAGTAAGCAGTGGGTTTCGTTGTATATGTATTAACTTTTTGTTACCTTCCTTGTTTGTATATTTCCTGTCAATCAGTCGTAAATGTCGATGGCAAAATCATTGAAAATAAATATATTCAGTACTTTTGTTTTGCTTTCCTCAACTTTGTGTGGTTTCTTCGTAGTTTTTTGTCCCAGTGTCATTAAGGCTATTTCGAAATGGAATATCAAAGTTTGTGAATTATTTGGTAAATACATTTAGGGGTTGTTAATTTGGGATCTGCCTACACTGGTGAAAACGTGGAGATTGAGAACTGTAAGCGTTCCTATGGATTGTTGTCTTAGACTCTGGGCATGGTTGTGCACATGTCAGGAATATAGTTGGTGTATGACTTTTTACTGATGCCAAGAGAGACTAGATCAGAAGAAGAGAAAACTTTGCAACAGGTACATGGAACATCAGAACGTTGCATGCAGAAGGGAAAATCAAAGAGCTTGCGCATGAGATGGCAAGATACCGATGGAACATTCTCGGACTTTGTGGTGAGATGGACGAACTTCGGGGAAACGTCAACCCATTAAGGGCACAAGCTGTTTTACAGCGGTAGAAACGACAGACATGAACATGGAGTAGGGTTTCTTGTCCACAGAGGAATAAAATATTGTGTTATGGGCTGCCGACCAGTCTCGAGTCGGATCATCACCATTCGACTTAGAGCAACACCATTCAACATCACCATCGTGCAGGCGTACGCTCCAACCACAGACTACTCAGATGAGGAAATAGAGGCATTTTACAACGAGCTGCAAGAGAGGTGCTGCATCTGCACCTACGCTTAGAAATCTTCATGCTATTCAAATGTTGAAGGCTTTCCAGTTGGAGGGGAAATAATTTAATATCAGGCTGATACGCAGACGTATTTGAATAATTTGTCAATATACTGCACACTGGAAAGACACGGATAAACGCCCTTGCAAATAAATGTGTTTGTAAAGACGTCGTGATTGAAGCAGAAGGCGTTTTCGTGATATGTTTAAGGGCCTCTAACTTGCAAGTGCACGATGTTGAATAGATGGCTATTGACGGTTGAGTGGATGGGCACATTGAATTCTACGCCTTTGTACTTAATGGATATCAGGCGCCATGACGTGTGATGAAGAAACCGCGCCCTCGATATAGCACCTTGCCTCTGTGTGCAAACCAGACAGGATGCAGGGCTAGAGTCAAAACGTTTTGAACAGAAGCTTTGAAGCAAAACCCACTCAAAAGGCGTTGGGTGATGACATATTACGATTTGCTAGATGAAAAGCCTGAGCGAAACGCAGCCAGACGTGTACTAAGTGACAATCACACCGAGTCCCGGTCTTTACAGGCAGGAAAACCCACTGCACGATTTCACCGTATTTGTTTACGGAACGTGTCGGTCGGTTAGTGCATGAAACACTTGAAACGTAACACATGTTGCAGTTCCGAGTTGCTTCAACAATCGACCTCTGGAAAATATATTTAGATAGAAAGTCTCTTGTGTAATGCATTCTGTGCGAGAGCGCGCGGCCGCTGTAGCTTGTAGTGAGCCGCACAGGTGTGCGAAGCTTCACTTGTAGCTTGTAGTGAGCCGCACCGGTGTGCGAAGCTTCACTTGTAGCTTGTAGTGAGCCGCACCGGTGTGCGAAGCTTCACTTGTAGCTTGTAGTGAGCCGCACCGGTGTGCGAAGCTTCACTTGTAGCTTGTAGTGAGCCGCACCGGTGTGCGAAGCTTCACTTGTAGCTTGTAGTGAGCCGCACCGGTGTGCGAAGCTTCACTTGTAGCTTGTAGTGAGCCGCACCGGTGTGCGAAGCTTCACTGATCCCTGAAGTTGCATCCTTGGACACGGTGCTTCACTTGCATTGGTTTTCCCGACCCAGGAGTAAACCAGGTGCCTGTGAGGGCAACGGTGCTTTGCTGTATACAGGGCAGATAGCCCGTGTATGCAGCTATGAACCAGCGTTGGTGTATACAACTCCCCTGGGAGTGGGCATGGTGCCGCTACCTGACTGCATGCATAAAATCGCACTTTGACAATGTTTGTCGTCAGGTGCCAGTTTAGGATTAATCAAGCGGCCCATTGATCAGGGGGTAAAGTGCCAAGCGGTTTGAGACCCTAGCATGGGGGAGAAATTGCTATATAAAACCACACTTGGAGCTTTATTACAAAGGAGGGGTTAAGCAGCTAACAGAATGTGCTCTTTGTGATAGCATGATTTACAGTTTGTGCAATGACAGTAAGGAAATATATCTGGATGTCTGTGTGTTGGTGTTTTAATTCGGTGTTTATTATGATAGATTGCTGTCTCGTTCTTTCAGTTTCACTCGACTCAGAGTAGGTTTTGTCTCTTCCCTGCATCGAGTTGACTCTACAGATGCAAATCAACAAAATCCCATAATTATTGTAATGTTTTAGTGGCGCATCAGCCTAGTTACAAGCTGAGTGATTTTACTTCGCGAATTGGCTTTGCCAATTCAAAGCATTGCAAGTAAGCGATAGTGGAAGGAGGAGAGGAAAGAAGGATGGGATAGGGTGATGAACTTACGTATTTTAATGAACTTGTGTATTTTCTGCTCGTAATACTATGTAAACCCGGCACATCGTTCTGTCTTATGATTGATCTGAACATCGTTGTCACGTGACCAGAGCATGACCAGTGAGCAAATGTTGTTTACGGTTACATCCGCTTGATGCCCCCTCATCTGCCGGACCCCCTGGCTGCTGGGCTTTTGGGGCCTGCTCCAGTGGCTCAGCCAGGGGTCTGCTCCAGTAGCTCAGCCAGGGGCCTGCTCCAGTAGCTCAGCCAGGGGCCTGCTCCAGCAGCTCAGCCAGGGGCCTGTTCCAGTAGCTCTGTCTTGGGCGGAACCATGCAGCCGAAAAGACTACCCCAGATGTGGGGGTGGGATAGGGAGTGTGGGTGGAGTAGGGGGTGGGGATGGGGGTGGGGATGGGGGTGGGGATGGGGGTGGGAGTGAGGGTGGGGGTGGCGGTGGGTATCGTTTGAGGTGGGAGAGATTTCGGGACACTGTGAGATCATTCATATTCAACCGTGCCTTCAAACTACTCGGAAGATTGAAAGATCGAGCCCAACGAAGGCACACAACAAACTTCCGCCCTCGTCGGGAATTTGCAAATCAATAAGAGTGGGTGGGTGTGGGAGGACCCATCCTATCTTCACTCATCTTTTCTTCTGATAAATAGATCTTCCTCTAAAGCGATAACTATTAATGCATGCTTATTAAATCCATAATCCGCCAAACTTGGATCACGTCAACGCAGATTAGATTCAAGCTGGAGCGTGCTATCTTTAGCCCCAAGCTATACCTGCAAAACGTTAATAAACAGTTGTTGTGACTGAGAATTCAATATTTTTTCTTATGCTCAATGAAAATATCATATTATTATACTTTTTGTAAATACATTCCAAGATACATTGTTGCAGCGAGATTCCTTCTGGGCTCACCTAAGACTGTACATCATTAAGGTAAAAAAATATGGTTGCTTTTTCAGGGGTAATCTACTACTCTATCACTCCATCGTCACCTCAGCTAAATGGAAGGCATGCAGTTAGACTGCCAATGAATGCACCAACATTTACGTGTACAGTTATCCAGGTCAGTTCAGTTCAGTTCAGTTCAGTCTCTTAACCCTGAGATGGGTTGTTGAGGCACCACTGATGACTTTCGGACAATCTTCGTCCAACGATCTCTATCCTCTGTGGCTCGCTGTGAGTCAGCAAAGGTCAAGCCTGTCCACTCTTTGATGTTGTCTTCCCACCTCTTTCTCTGCCTGCCTCTCCTTCTCCCACATGGTACGGTACCTTGCAAAATGGTCTTGACCAGCCCACTGCCTCTTGACACGTGACCGTACCACTTCAACTTTCTGCTTTTCACTATTGAGAGCAGGTTTTCGTACTATCCAAAAGCTCCCCTACACATTTATTACCTCCGAACTGATGTGCAACGATGGGCGCGGTCCTTGGTGACCCGGGCGACGACCGAGCCTGTGTGGATGAGTGGATGTCTTTGTCATCATGTGGTGTGTCTGGGGTTTATACAGCTTGGCGGAGCCCATCCCTCTCCAAGCCCGACCACAGCCGAGATCCTCCCACCTGGAAGGTCGCCCTGGTCGTGAACACGTGCTCGTTGGATCAAGGTCAGCCCTGATCAAATACCCGATTTTACATCTGTGCAGAGGGAAGCAATGAGAGTCAGGCAAATATATTTCACACGGAGTTTCATTCAGCTGTGAAAACCGCACCCTCTTTTCCAAGCTGCTTCCTGGTAAACACTTCATCCACGCAACCAGCCATCCATTACGACATTATATTCCGTGCTGCTATACAAATAAAACCCAAGCGTCCTTTCAATTTGGTTGAGGTCATGGACGCTTGTGTGCATTTAATTCTGACCTAAATCTTTTTTCTTGCCCGCTAGCACAATAAAGAAGGCTGAAGAGTTGTTGCAAATCCTGCTTGAATATCAAATACGGAGAAAAAGTCAGACGAACTGACACACGGACGGACTGACAGACAGACGGACGGACGGACGGACGGTCGGACGGACGGACGGACAGACACACACACAGACAAACAGACATACAGACAGACATACAGACAGACACACAGACAGACACGCACACAAACACAGAAAACACACACACAGACAGACTCACAGACAGACACACAGGCAGACAGACACGCAGGCAGGCAGGCAGGCAGGCAGGCAGGCAGGCTGGCAGGCAGACACACATACACACAGACAGACACAGACATACATACACACATACAGACAGACACACAGACAGACAGATCGACATACATACAGACAGACTGACAACCAGACAGACAGACAGACGGACACAAATACACACAGACACACAGACAGACAGACAGAAAGAAAGACAGACAGACACACATACACACTGACAGGCACACATGCACACATAAAGACGCAAATACACACATACAGACACACATACACACAAACACACACATACATACAGACAGACACACACACACACAGAGGCAGACACACATACACACAGACAGACACACATACACACAGACAGACACACATACACACAAACACACACATACACACAGACAGACATACATGCACACAGACAGACACAAATACACACAGATATACACACATACACACAGACAGACACACATACACACATACAGACACACATACACACAAACAGACACACATACACACAGACAGATACACATACACACACACACAGACAGACACACATACAGACAGACAGGCAGATGAAATGTATGGAGAAGGGGAAAACAAAGTGAAAATGAGCGAAGAAAAACGGAAGACCAACAAAACGTGTTGCGCATCCTGTTATTTTCCTAGGGTTTTGATATTAAAGATCACGTTATTTCATGTAAATACTCACATATTGTTCAGGTTTATATGTAATTTCTATGCTGGATAGAGCTAGTATTAGGCTGGAAAATAGAGAGAGTTGCTGTAGGCGTACATTGAGGTATCTGCCCCAGAGATTGGGTCAGTAGAGTGCATTCTTAGCAGGTGAGAATTCTGCATAGCAAGCAGAATCGTGCTGCTTTTCCAGAGACACCCCCCCCCCCCCCCCTTTCAAGACCTCTGTTCATCACGCCCAGTATCCCTTACTCTGGTGTTGGTACTACGCAAGGCCATGTAGGGATGTCCCTTACCTTTCTTATAACATACGTAGGAAGAATGGAATCTCAGTTATTTGGATAGTTTAGTACAAGAGAGAGAACGAGAGAGAGAGAGAGAGAGAGAGAGAGAGAGAGAGAGACGGGCAGACAGGCAGACAAGCAGACGGAGAGTCAGATCCAGAGAGAGAAGGTAGTCAGATCCGAAAGAAAGAGAGTTAGAGAGGCAGAGGCAGAGAAATGTTAAGCAGTGTAACATATTGTATCTTGCTGCTATGAATAAACGAATGAGAGCTTAAGAATACATATGAAGTCTTCAGTCCAACAATAATGAAACATCAAACCCTTAGGAATCAAGCAGACCAACAACAAGACCAAGAAGAAGAAAGCTACGTATTTACATCTCATAGGATGCTAGTTTGAGCTCGATAACAAAATCAGTCTATGAAATTCGTATATAATTTTACTTTTCTCCTCCATTCCTCCTCCTCCTCCTCCTCCTCCTCCTCCTCCTCTTCCTCCTCCTCCTCCTCCTCCTCCTCCTCTTCCTCCTCCTCTTCCTCCTCCTCCTCCTCCTCCTCCTCCTCCTCCTCCTCCTCCTGCTCCTCCTCCTCCCCCCCCTCCTCCTCCTCCTCCTCCTCCTTCTGCTCCTTCTCCTTCTCCTCCTCCTCCTCTTCCTCCCCCTCCTCCTCCTCCCTCATAGTCGTCCTCCTCCTCGTAGTCTTCCACCTCCTCCTCGTCGTCCTCCTCCTCCTGCTCCTGCTCCTCCTCCTCCTCTCCTCCTCCTCCTCCTCCTCCTTCTCCTCCTTCCTCCTCCTTCTCCTGCTCCTCCTCCTCCTCCTCCTCCTCCTTCCTCCTCCTCCTCCTCTCTCCTCCTCCTCCTTCCCTCCTCCTTCTTCATCCTCCTTCCTCATCCTGCCTCCTTCCTCCTCCCCCCCCCCTCCTCCTTCCCTCCTCCTCCTCTCCTTCGCTCCTTCTCCTCTCCCCCCTCCTCCTCCTCCTCCTCTCCTCCCCTCCTCCTCCTCCTCCTCCTCTAGTCCTCCTCCTCCTCGTAGTCTTCCACCTCCTCCTCGTCGTCCTCCTCCTCCTGCTCCTCCTCTCACTCTCTCCGTCCTCCTTCCACCTCCTCCTCGTCGTCCTCCTGCTCCTGCTCCTCCTCCTCGATCCTCTCCTCCTCCTCCTCCTCCTCCTTCTCCTCCTTCTCCTGCTCCTCCTCCTGCTCCTCCTCCTGCTTCTATTCCTGCTCCTCCCTCTTCATTACCCCCTCGTCTTCGTCCTCTTCTTTGACACAAAACTCTCAGAAGATCCCCCCGGTGCTGACGCTGTCTACGTCATAAACGCTGGGCACTGTTCCACCGGAAAAAGACCAAGCGCAAACTTCACGCGCTACAACACGGGCAGTGAGTTCTGTCTGGAGCAGCACGAGGATGTTCACATAGAGTTACTTCCCTCAGAAAGAAAATGTCAGAACATGAACAGCTGAGGTAAAGTAAAAGAAGGAGGACAAAGTGATGTAGGGGGAAAATTGAGGTGGGGGTGGACGGTAGGGGAAGGAAGGGGGGGAGGGGAGGGGGAGGTGAGGAGGTAAAAGTGCGAGGGTGGTGCGATTGGGGTATATCTCGAAACTCTGGTAATGCAGACACTTGACGGTGAATACAGGAGGGGGGGGGGGGGGGGGGGGGGTAGGGGAAAGGAAACGAAAGAAGAAGGGATTAGCTGAGGGCATTAAGGAGTGAGAGAGTGAGAGGAGAGAGAAATTGGAATTGAAGGAGAGGAGAAGGAGGTAGAAGTGTGTGCACGTCCTTTTTGATCCCCAGCCACCCACCCCAACCCCCACCACGATAACGCCTGGATACTAGCACTTCATGAACAAGGCTGAAATGGTCGGTGTCGGTGGTTGTTGTGACCTTTGACCGCAGCCGCCACTCCGCCTGACTGACTTCGCACGCCCGGGGAGTTATGCTAAGATTCGGCCACGTTAATGTATCTGCGTTTTGTGACAAATGTCTTGCTCGGCGGTACTGTACTCCATGCATCTTAACGGTCCGCGTGATTCGGGGGGGGGGGGGGGGGGGGGTAGAGGGGGGGGGGGAAGGGATAGAGGCGGTGAAGGGTGAAAACGCCTTTTAAACGCAAGTCTCGTGTCAACAAAGCGCTATTGTAAACGTGCTCCGTTAGGACGATGGCAAGCTCGTATTGCGTACAGAGGAGGAAAAAGGAAAGCCTGTTCTGTTGGACACGGGTGTCTCACTCGACAACTCCCCTTTGTAGCACGGGTGTGTCGCAGTAAATTAGCGTCAGACTTGTTGCCTTGGGGGGGGGGGGGGGGGGGGGGAGCGGGGGGGGGGGGGAGAGGAAGCTCCAAACTGGCATTTATGTGGCAGGACTTCCACAAGTGCAAAGATAAAAAGAGGTCAGGTGGACGCACATAGCTCAGTATTTTCTCTCTTTTTTTCCCGCTGAGACAGTCAAGTTTCTCTAGATTCCCCTGTTGGCTGGGTGTATGAATAGATCCGCTGCGGGTGTGAGGTGAGACTAGACCCCCCTGTGGGTTGTGGTAAAATAGACCCCCCTGTGGGTTGTGGTAAAATTGACCCCCCTGTGGGTTGGGGATGAGAATATATCCGCTGCGGGTTGGTGGTAAAAATAGATCTCCTGTGGACTAGGGGTGAGACTAGACGCTCCTGCGGGTTGGGGGTAAAATAGACCCCCTGTGGGTGTGGGGTGAGAATAGACCCGCTGTGGGTTGAGGGCAAAACTAGATCTCCTATGGGTTGGGCGTAAGAATATACCCCCTGTTGGATGGGGTTGATAATAGACTCGCTCTGGGTTGGGGGTGAGAATAGACCCGCTGTGGGATGGGGATGAGAATAGACTCGCTGTAGGATGGGGGTGAAAAATAGATCCGCTGTGGATTGGGGGTGAGAATATACCCTCTGTTGGATGGAGGTGAGAATAGACCCGCTGTGGGATGGGGGTGAGAATAGATCTGATGTGGGTTGGGGGTGAGAATATACGTCCTGTTGGATGGGGTTGATAATAGACCCGTTCTGGGTTGGGGGTGAGAATAGACCCGCTGTGGGATGGGGGTGAGAATATATCCCATGTTGGATGGGGTTGATAATAGACCCGCTCTGGGTTGGGGGTGAGAATAGACCCGCTGTGGAATGGGGGTGAAAAATAGATCCGCTGTGGATTGGGGGTGAGAATATACCCTCTGTTGGATGGAGGTGAGAATAGACCCGCTGTGGGATGGGGGTGAGAATAGATCTAATGTGGTTTGGGGGTGAGAATAGACCCCCTGGTGGATGGTGGTGAGAACATACCCCCTGTGAAATGGGGGTGATAATATACCCGCTGTGGGATGGGGGTGACAGTAGACCCGCTGTGAGTTGCGGGTGAGAATAGACCCCCCTGCTGTTTGGAGGTAAGAATAGATCTTGTAAGTTGGGGGTGAGAATATATCTCCATGTGGGTTGGGAGTTAAAACAGATCTGCTGCGTCTCCATACACGATTCTTTCTGTCAAATGAGATGAGGAATTAAGAATTGCCTTGCTCCGATTTGCTCCTACCATTTCTAGTGAGTGGGTGGCCATTGGCTGTACGTAGCCTACAAAGGCAGATAGGCAGTGATACCTCATGAAGACTGTCCTTCCTTCTTCCCGTGAGAGTAGAGGAGAAAAAAGTTTCAACTTCGACAGCTGCTGAGGAATAGCAAATTGGAAGGTAAAGGTGCTCTTTTTATATTGCGACTTTCTATCCATGGATGGGTGCTCAAACAGCACACATTTACTCACGGTCACCGGATTGCTCTCTATCCATGGATGGGTGCTCTAACAGCACACATGTACTCACGGTCACCGGATTGCTCTCTATCCATGGATGGTTGCTCTAACAGCACACATTTACTCACGGTCACCGGATTGCTCTCTATCCATGGATGTTGCTCTAACAGCACACATTTACTCATGGTCACCGGATTGCTCTCTATCCATGGATGGGTGCTCTAACAGCACACATTTACTCACGGTCACCGTATTGCTCTCTATCCATGGATGGTTGCTCTAACAGCACACATTTACTCATGGTCACCGGATTGCTCTCTATCCATGGATGGGTGCTCTAACAGCACACATTTACTCACGGTCACCGGATTGCTCTCTATCCATGGATGGGTGCTCTAACAGCACACATTTACTCACGGTCACCGGATTGCTCTCTATCCATGGATGGGTGCTCTAACAGCACACATGTACTCACGGTCACCGGATTGCTCTCTATTCATGGATGGTTGCTCTCATTCTGTAAACCCGAGTA
Organism: Theodoxus fluviatilis; assembly: GCA_034096865.1. NCBI lineage: Eukaryota > Metazoa > Mollusca > Gastropoda > Cycloneritida > Neritidae > Theodoxus > Theodoxus fluviatilis. The sequence continues at coordinate 18,711 of JAWQFJ010028636.1, forward strand.
TTGACTCTGGCACAGTTCGCAATGAATGCGTAATAGGCTTGACCCTTGGCATTACAGCCTTGCGCCAAAAATAGTTCGTTCTCATACTATTTTTCTCTCCACTTTTTACAGAAATCATTCAGATGTAAAAACTTGGTTCCATTTCAACACAAACATTTTACTGTATCGAATAAACGCTTGTTTGTTGTCTCAACAAGAGTAAGTTAAGAGTTTTGTGCGAAATAGTCTTAGAACTACTTTAACGGCGTATGTCAGGGAGCACATCGGCTATCCCACAAGCCTCTCGTGTGACCTCCGCTTGCATAAATTGGCCAAAAACCTTCCATCACGTGATGTGAACTGTGCTAGAGATACTTTTGCCGGTAGGCGAAATCTCTAGTTTACTAGAATGGGTTGCTCTAACAGCACACATTTACTCATGGTCACCGGATTGCTCTCTATCCATGGATGGGTGCTCTAACAGCACACATTTACTCATGGTCACCGTATTTCTCTTTTCATTGCTCTAACAACATGTCATCTCCCTGGGGAGCATGCAGCCAGGCTGTGAATGAACGCGCGAAAGTTACATTTCACACTTTTTAAGCTCGGCCCTCAAAGGTACCCGATTTTACTCCCGGATGGGGAGAAAAGCAATATGAATATAATGAAGCATTTTGGTCAAGGATGCAACTCCAGGATCGCGCAGGTTTGAACCCCGCACCCACTAGCCACAAGCGACTGCAGGTCAAGCACGCTATAGCTAACCATTCGGCCACAGAACCCCACCAAGGTCAATATTTTGGTATTAAAGCGCAACTTCTCACCCACATGTGAGTCTCAGATTGCTTTGCATCTTACCCCTGATCATCGGGCCGAGTGACCAATTGTTTTACTGGCACCTGGCGACGAAACACAGTGACAGACTGACAGAACGCACATATTCAGGTATTAACACTCTTTCCACTCCCTGGAGAGTATTCTAACCAGATGCTAACTCGTGGTCACATCATGGGTCAGTCTTACTACAGTGTGCCATAGCTAATAGCACAGGTACACGTGTTTTACTCCTAGTAACATCCATGGGTCAGTCTTACTACAGTGTGTCATAGCTAATATCACAGGTACACGTGTTTTACTCCTGGTCAGTCATGGGTCAGTCTTACTACAGTGCGCCATAGCTAATATCACAGGTACACGTGTTTTACTCCTGGTCAGTCATGGGTTAGTATAACTACAGTGTGCCATAGCTAATATCTCAGGTACACGTGTTTTACTCCTGGTCAGTCATGGGTCAGTATAACTACAGTG
>JAWQFJ010028636.1:30000-35335 GCA_034096865.1 Theodoxus fluviatilis
TCTGGCTCTGGCTCTGTCCCTGTCTCGCTCTCTGTCTCTGTCTCTGTCTCTGTCTCTGTCTCTGTCTCTGTCTCTCTCTCTCTCTCGCTCGCTCGCTCGCTCTCTCTCTCTCTCTCTCGCTCTCTCTCTGTATCTTTGTCTGTCTATGTGTGTGTGTGTGTCTGTATGTCTCTGTCTCTCTCTCATTCTCTCTCTCTGTCTCTCTCTGTCTATCTCTCTGTCTGTGTGTATGTGTGTGTGTGGGTGTGTGTGCGTGTTTATGTGTGTGTGTGTGTGTGTGTGTGTGTGTGTGTGTGTGTGTGTGTGTGTGTGTGTGTGTGTGCCGCAAATACAAAGATAGACAAACCTACACCGACAAAAGAAAATGATATAAGAACCTTATTAAAAGCAAAAGACGAGAATACAAGGAGTCCATTGTGAACTTGCTGGTTAAATCGCACAAAAACCCTAAAACAGTCTGGAAACCTGTGAAGTGCGCCACTGGCAGAAAACCCCACAATGCCAACGTAGACATATATACGTGGTTTACACTTAAAATCTTTGTATGACTCATGTAAACCAGACCAAGGAATACAAGAGTCTGAATTGAATGACTCTGCCAGGGTTATGCCTCACGAACCTGTTAGACAAGTAGAAGTACGCTTCACAATTGGACGCCTCAAAAACTCGAAAACCGCAGGTCATGATGGAATTTTGAACGAAATGATCAAGATAGGCAGTGAGATTCTAGTTCCTCGCCTGACTGTGTTGCTCAACAGAATCTTGTCCTCTTTCTCGCTCCCAACCGAATGGGCAAAGTCTGATAATTCCTCTACATAAGAAAGACGATCAAAACAAACCTGATAATTATAGAGGTATATCGTTGACAAGCTCCCTCAGCAAAGTATTTACATACATCTTGAAGACTAGATTTGAGTCGTGGGCAGAAGAACACAACATACTATTAGAGGAACAAGCAGGCTTTAGAAAACGGTGCAGCACTGCCGACAACATCTTTGTCGTTAACTCCCTAGTCCAAAAATACTTGAACAGAAAACGTAAATTGTATGTTGCGTTTGTAGACTTCACCAAAGGTTTCGATCTGGTGAACAGAGATGCTATGTGGAGGATACTAAGTGACTAAGGTTTGGATACAAACCTAATGAACATACTAAAGTCCATATACCGCCATGTTGATTGTTGTGTACGATGGAGTGGTCAGTCTACAGAGTGGTTTACGTCATCCTGCGGCGTGAAGCAGGGCTGCTTTTGAGTTCATTCCTATTTTCATGCGTAATCAACTCGGTGGCCGCTTACGTCAAAGCAAAAGGCAAACATGGTGTACAACTAAAACCAAACGATGAACAGCTATATACATTATTGTTTGCTGACGATATAGCGTTGCTCTCCGACACAGTAGTTGGCCTTCAGAATCAGTTGACAGTCCTCCAAGAAGCAGCTGACAGGTTTGGTTTAAGAATCAACAAAAACAAAACTAAGAATTAGATGAGGCGGTCGCCTAGCGAGACACGAGAAATGGACCATAGGTAATGACAATATCGAAACAATCACAAGCTACAAATACCTTCGGCTAATCTTGTCTAAAGCACTAAGCCCAAATGTATCCCTCAGGGACCTAGCAGACACATCTAAAGCTGGTGTGATTCAAATCATAAGGACGCTAAGAAAGATAAGATACTTTTCTCCGGGTGTCTTTTTCAAAATGTTTGACACACAGATTCAACCATTTCCTTTATATGGTGCAGAGCTTTGGGGAATAGAGGCTTGTGATCCTATTGAAAAGGTGCATACATTTGCAATGAAGACATTTATGAGTGTGTCCATTCGGACGCCTAACTGCATGGTCTATGGTGAGACAGGAAGGTTTCCTATTTGCATAAATGCCAAAACAAAATGTATCAAATTCTGGCTTCGGTTGACGAGCTTACCTGAACGCAGGTATCCTAATAAGGCTTACAAGCTCATGCTAACGGAAAATGAATTGAGATACAACAACTGGGCCTAAAAAATCATGAATCTCCTTTTTGATTATGGCTTTCATGACGTGTGGTTATTGCAGGGAGTAAGTAATGTTAAAGCATTCATAAAAACGTTCACGGAAAGAGCGTGTGGCTGTTATCACGCACAATGGAGAGACAACATAAATCGCAGTGAAAGATATGAACTCTATAGAATGTTCAAAAGTGAGCTACAGCTATCGAAATACTTACATATACTTGACAAAAGAGTATTCAGAAACGCATACATAAGGTTTAGACTAGGAATAAGCGGCATCCAAAGTAACAGAATGAGATATGATTCGAGGGAAGAAAACAATCATCTAAAATGCTTGTTATGCATTGACGTGCCAGAAGATGAAATACATGTTCTACTTATTTGCCCCAGTTATGAAGCTTTCAGAGCTAAATACATCATCGTTGACCAACAAAAAGGATTGATGGAAAATTTTAAATTCATGTTAGAAAGTGAAGATAAAAATGTTTTTCGTAGGCTAGCCACATACCTCTATTATACAGAGAGAGAGAGAGAGAGAGATAATGGAACTTTGAATATCCTTTTGCAATATACTGTGCTGAATGTGATATTATCTAATGTCGTTCATTGCACTGAATCACAAAATGATGAAATGTAGTGTAACCAGTGTGAGCAAAGTGCATTATATTGACGACTATTTCCCCATTGTAAGGGGCCTACCAATAAAGTATTTCGTTTGTTGGTTCATTCGTTCGTGTGTGTGAGTGTGTGTGTGTGTGTGTGTGTGTGTGTGTGTGTGCGTGCGTGTTTGTGTGTGTTTTGTGCGTCAGTCTCAGTGTTACAAGACAGGGCTCTAATTATGATTACTTGATTGTCTAGGGGAAATGCACTGCTATCTTGCAACATTCACCCACCTTTCTCAATGTCTAGAATGGACAGGACAACAGAGAAGATGAGTACAGACATCAAATTCCAAATAACTTTAATAATGCTTAAAAAGATAGGTAATGGTTCTTAAATCAACGTGCATGAATAATAATAATGTTTTAATTAATCCTAATTTAGCCAGCCAGCCTGTATTATAGAGGTAGAACTTATCTGGGAGAGGAGAGTTCACATGAATCCGCTCTGTGAAGGAATGCTGACAGGGTCAGAGCCGTTGACCCCGGTGATCGTCCTTGAAGGGGTACTGTTTTGGAGCGTGGGGGAGTGACGATTGACGCAGGGGGTGGGTCCTGGTATGAAGGGAGGGTTAGAGCTGCATCATCTCCCCTTGGCGTCCTTCCTGGTGGGGGTGCCATGGGGGGTGGGGAACGGCCATCCGAGCTTGTGGCTGTTTAGCGTGCCCGCTTCTTCGTCTGAGACGGCTGATGCTGGGGGTCATTTTTAGAGGCCAGCACGACTCGGAGCGGGAGGTGATTGGAGGTGGAGGGCAGATGTCACTTGTCCTTCCTTCCATGTCAGCCTTGGCCTAGCCACGATGATTCCACTCAGCGCTTGGAGCAGGAGAGCGAAGAATGCCAGCCACGACTCAGTAGACTGCCGCTTTTTTATTATCTCCCTCATATCTCCATTCAGTTTCAGGGCATCCCTCCCTCTAAACCAATAGCGTAATGCGGAATTGGCGGGTGCTGACCTTGCACATATTTCCCGCTCACTCATGAGTTCAATTCCTCTAAACCAATAGAGTAATACGGAATTGGCGCGTGATGAGGCCAGCACATTTTACCCGCTCTAACTTAAAAAGTTGGCCAATCACGTTGAACGTCTATACATACGGGAAGCTTGGCGCCTTGAAAATGTTCACTGTTTCATCACAAGGCTTCATTACAGTCATCTCAAAGCATTCTAAAGCATGGCTGGTTTTCTAACATTACAGTTATTTGAGGCTTTGCTGGCTTCTACATCCTTAACTCTTTGGCGTCGTAAGTTTTTCATGCATTTTCAAACATATAATAAAAATACAAAGGCGTAAGATAACAAGACAAATTATATCTCAAATAAAAGCTCTCTATTTACTCTTTACAGGCAAAGAATGATGTAAGTTACTAAAAGTGCTAATTGAGAATTACACACCATAGAATTGAGTGTGTACATGCGCAAAAATGAAAAAGTAGGGAGAAAAAAACCAGCTCACTACCTGCTATGGGAAGCACACAAGCACTAGTGTTCATTACTTAACACATGCATAAACATGCAATTTATAACAGTAGTAATATGATACTTCATTAACTCACACAGAAAACAAGGAGAAAAGATCATTTCAATGTACACACCAGTAACTCCGTTACCTTGATTACACTTGTGTACAATTATTGATAATGTGACGGGGACGTACCGTCACACTCAGGGTATCTTTTTCTGCAACTGTAAATTGATAATATATATAAGCATCTCCTTAATTACAATGAAATAATTAATCTGCTCTTGTCTTGCTCAGTAAGGAAACGTTTTTCGGCAACCTCTCGTATCACACTGGAATTTTACTTATTGCGTGCTGTTAAATTCAGCATACACAATTCTATGTCATATCGCCAAAGACATGTCAATATTGCACCTGTCTTTTAAAATCTCCTTGGAGTTTGGCTTTGACATTTACTGTGTAGTTTTTAAGACCCCGACGTCTCAACAGACGGGTAAAGTGTAAAGCGGTTTGAGCACCGATCAATGATGGAAAGTCGCTATATAAAATCACACCTTTACCCTTTTTTTACAGCCCCAGCCCCACCCCACCTCAACCTATATCCACAAAAGGGAAATACTGTTGACGACAACAACGCTGTCCAAATGCAGAGTGTTGCGAGAACGGAAGGACTATCGAAACGGCTCCACCAAGCTGTTCCCCCCATTGTATCAACCCTCAAAAGGCCTCAGCAGCACTCACTGTTGATGCAAGCGTAGGTCAGAGTGGCAAAGCAGGATACATAACCGTAGTAGGAGTTATTCGTTCCCTGGAAACCTCCTACCTGCCAACCAGTGGCGCGTTGCAAACGGCGAGATTCGCCAAGATTTGCCAAGAAAAGCAAGAAAACCAAGCATTCTCAACGCTCTCCCTCCGAGGAAAACGAGGTTTGGCGAGATTATGCAAGCAGCCCTGAGAGGTGCTTCGCCTAGCGAGAATAACGAGAAAAAATTGCGGCGGTGCGACACACAAAGCTTGGTTTTGTGTTTCTAGATGATACATTTTTATGTAACCGCCCCAACTGCCACTTGGCAGCATTTGCAGACTGGTGAGTGCTTGTTATGTCTTTATAACTGGTGTTTAGATCACAGATCGCGCCAAGTCAGTCAAAAATGTCTGCCAAATCTGAAAGTGAAGGAGTCCACTCATTTCATGAGTCGATGCACGTGTCGTCGTGTC
>JAWQFJ010028641.1:0-10000 GCA_034096865.1 Theodoxus fluviatilis
TAACGTATTATCATGGAAAATGTTATATATGCACATAGACCGCAATCAAAATGATTAACCGTCTACATCAATTTACAAATGTAAGTAGTATACATTGTTATAACCCCTAGAGTGCATGGTATATAAATCATCGCATATTTACACTTGGAAATTTAGAATTGTCTACATCATTTTACAAGTATATAGTCTATCATGGTACAAAACCCCCAGAATGTATAACATTAAAAGTAGTCATATATTTACATTTAAAAGTGCCATAATTGCAGATCATAAAGACAATACAGTAATTCGTTGGATCATTCTTCCTATACTTGATTACTTGGAGAATTTTCCAACTTTTCATTGCGTACTTAAAAAGCATAAAATATGTACATTGCAACGTCTCGTGTTTTCGTGACATCGCGTCCATCAAGCAGGTACTTTACCTCGGCGTATCTAGCCTTTTGCATATGTTTTAAAATATATTTGCGCCTCAGATCATTGTACACATGACAGTGGTTTAAAAAGTGACTCGTCTTCATAGACAGAAAGGACACTCTTTTTCTGAGTTTTGTTCATTTCTACGACTGGCTTTGAGGTCATTGTTTCTTAAACGCAAGCGAAAAAATGCATCCCTAATTTTTATGTTAACATTATTCAAATAGCTTTCACACTCTATCTTACGTTTGTAGGATACAATACAAAACGATCGCTTCCAGTAAGTCTCGTATTCCATTCTTCTAAATAGCAGTCTCGCAGTCTCTGTCTGAGCGCCCGAATAAAAGCTTTTTCATTGTTGGTCCCTGCATTTGTCCATACATATGCAAATCCAAGCTTGGATAGACAATGTTGAATGGATCGTGCCCAGTTCATCTTCGCAGATGTACATACATTCTCTTTCAACAGCATTATATAGGCTTGTTTAGGCAGTCTATTCACTGTCATCTTACATAACCGTAACCAGTATTTCACTGCTCTTATTGTTGTTATTATATAAAGGGGGCATCTACCGAGTTCTCCATAGCACATAGTGTTTGAACTTTTAGCACTTATATTTAAAAACCTCTTGCAAGCAAACAGGTGTGTCTTTTCAATACAATCTCTCATTTCCAGTCCCCATAATTCAGATCCATAAAGCAAGGATGGCTGTATCTGGGCATCGAATAATCGAAGGAAAACGTTAGTATTCATAGTGTGCAGAGTCCACATTGGTCTAAGCAACTGCGCTGTTTTCGCTTTCGCTTTTACAGTCAGGCTGTCAAGGATGGAAGACAGAGACAGCCTGGTAGTGAATACAAGCCCCAGATACTTATACCGATTTACTACTTCCAAAGCCGCACCTCTTAAATACCACCTCTCTCCACGGCCCAGAAATCCCCCCTTTCGAAAAACCATAACTTTAGTTTTATCAGTATTAATGAAGAGATCAAGCTCTTGGGAAGCATGGCACAGATTGTCTATTTGGCATTGTAAACCAACAGGAGTACTCGCAAGCAAAACGATGTCATCTGCGAAGATAAGGGAAAAGATCTGTGTCGAACCAGGCAACAACTGGACACCATGACGCTCATGCCTTCCAACATACCTTGCAACACAATCAATAAATAGGCAAAAAAAACTATCGAGTACTAAGCTGACCTCTGCCTTACGCCCACCGAGCAGTCAAAGAACTCTGAAGTGGCACCATTCCACTTTACACACGCTTGCATTTTCGAGTAAACTGCCCGTAGCATTCTCAGGAACTTGTTTGATAAACTTGCCTCGGACAGAACTTTCCAAAGGCGGGACCTGTCCACCGAGTCGAAGGCCTTCTGGTAGTCAACAAATGCCACATAGAGCTTCCCTCGACCACTACCATACACATGCTTAACAGCAACCGAAAAAAGAGTGAACATATGATCAACGGTCGAGTGGTCCTTCCGAACCCCTGCCTGTTCAATGCAAAACTTATTGTTCTCTTCAGCCCAGTCTCTCAGACGTTGGGTCAATACAGACATAAACAATTTACTAATGCTACATAGCAATGATATTCCTCTGTAATTTTTTGGGTTGAGTCTATCACCACTTTTATGTATGGGGACTATAACAGATTTACACCAGCACTGTGGAAAGTATTGTCTTTTAAACAAAACATTAAAAAGCGTGACAAGAAATGGGAATATATGCCTACCTGCAAACTTTAGATAATCCCCAGGGATATCGTCAATCCCTGCAGCTTTTTTGTGGCTTATTTTTGCTAGTGCCTGTCTTACCTCCTCATTTTTAATAGGCGCATCGAGTCTATCATCTTGGATAACAGGACCATCGCTGGAGCCTGGCAGGTGGCTTTCAAATAGTTTTCTTTCTTGTCACGGATAAGGTTTTAGTAGCTATTTCTTAGTTTGACAAATTGCTCCCTGTCTATTTTAATCCAGTCTTCTTGGCCTGTGAAAGCGCGTGTTGCGTCTTACGTTTCGCCTGTCGACACTCCAAGTCAAACCACTTGGAGTGAGTCCTCTCCTTCTGTACACCTTGTTTAAATGTGCGCTTCATACATTGAGCATTGGATAAGAGCGCATGAACAAAACAGTTAAGGGCCATCTCAACATCAGTGTTTAAAATCTGTGAAGCTTGGTCGAGGCAAGCACTGAATTCAGGAGTATTTAGGTTTTGTATAACTTCCTGTGCTTTGTTGTCCTCCCATAAAAACTTGCTTATTTTTTCTATGGAAAATGAAGATCTGACATGAGGGTTAGTATCTACACCAACACTTAGTTCTAGTGGCAGATGGGTAGATAGGACATTATCTCCCACTTTTAAATTTACCTTCAGGGTCGGGCAGTTTATATACACTAATCCATAATCTACCACACTGTCACCGTGTTCGGAGATGAGCGTCATGCTGCCCTTTTTGTCGCCTTTTGTGCTTCCATTTAAAATATAAAGGTGATATACCTTACACAAATTAAATAAAATTCAACCAAACTGGTTGGTGCACTGATCTTGGGAGTTACGCTGGGCAGTGCTTCCAGGACAATGACAGTCATCAGAATCCCACCCCCCTATTGAGAGAGAGAGAGAGAGAGAGAGAGAGAGAGAGAGAGAGAGAGAGAGAGAGAGAGAGAATAAAGATTTTCATATACTGAACCGCGGGAAGGTGGACTCTCAGTATATCTAGTGCACACCGACAGGTTCCGGTTTTGTTTCCCACCGGAAATGTTCAGAGCCTTCATTTCTAGTGCATGGTGGGACAATGCTATTCGCCATGAAGCTTGGCCAGCCGTCTGTCTTGTGTGCAGGTGTTTCCCCAGGCCCTGTCCTACAACAGACTGCTGGGGGCCTTCGAGGAGGTGATCAACCCCCTCCCCGCCACAGGCAGTCTTCCCCGACTTACCTCCCCTGCTCGGCAGTATGGCGCCACCGACTTCGAGAGGGAGAAGATGCTGGAATGGGCTCGAGTGGAGAGGCTTCCCGTCTTCCTCAGGTAAGTCACGTGACCTGAGTAGGAGCGAAAAACTGGCATGCAGTCCTATACCAGAGTTAGCCGCAAAAGGAAATGACAACGTGCTGAAGGAACGTGATAGGCAGGCCCAGTTTTTCAGTTACGGATGAAAATTAACTATCTGTTCAATTTAACTACCTGGCGACGACGTCGACGACTATAATGGTAATAAAGAGAACAATGATACTGATGATAAGAGGACGACGACGACGAGGAGTAGGATAATGATGATGATGATAATGAGGACACCATGATGATGACTATGATGTTAACCCATGTGATAGAGGTGATGGTGTTGAAGGCGGTGGTGGTGGTAATGGCGTGGCAGCGGTAATGGGGGTGGTGATGAGGGAGGAGGAGGAGGAGGAGGAGGAGGACTACGACGACGACGATGACGACGACGAAGACGACGACAACTGTGACACCGATGACAATGCCTTTCTGCTGATCTTCTTGTTACTGTTGTTGTTGTTATTGTTGTTGTTGTTGCTACTGTTGTAGTTGATCTTGAAGTTGTTGCTGGTGTCACTTTTGTCCTCATCACTGAAGTACGACGCGTTCCACTCCTTCCAGGACGCAGCTGTTCAGGGAGCTGAAGCTGGTCAAGCTGCTGCTGAGGCCTCTGGACGACAGGCCTTCCGCCAGCAGGGGGTCAAGCCGCAACCTCCGCGGCTACAGCAGGGAGACCGAGAGCTACTTCTCCAGCCTGAGCAACACCATAGGCAACAGCACCAACAACGACCTGGACGACGAGGATGACCTGTGGAATGACCTCAGCTACTCGGCACTCTTCCCCTACCAACGGCCAGGCAGTCGCGCTCTCTCCATGCCTGCCAAGACCTCCTTCCGTGAGTGCACGCTGGCACTTGCTTTAGAGTGAGCCTTGGTAAAGGCACTCGAAGTCACATGTGTCTGATAACGACAACAACAACGACGTCGACGACGATGGTAATAGATATTTCTGTAGCGCATATTAAGACTAGCATCCCCCACACCTACTCTACCCCCCCCCCCCCCCCCCCCCCCCACACACACACACACAAAAGAAAAAAGAAGAAGATAGCACCACACAATTTAAATTACAAACCGCGTGCGCTCGCGCGCTTACACACATACACGCGCACACGAACGCAATCGCACAGAACGCACGCACACACGCTTGCACACGCTCGCGCGCTCACACGCACGCACACATACACATGCACACACACACACACACGCACGCTCACACACGCTCACACACACACGCACGCACACATACGCGTGCGCGCGCGCACACACACACACTCGTGCCCAGAGGCACCCTATGCAGCTTGGAATTCAGGTAGAGAAATGCTGCAAGATGGACATGCTTCGGCGATGAACTATTATAAAATTGGAGCATCAACGCACTTATGTTTTCCACCAGTATACTGAAATGAACATATATTAATTTTTTAGGCCACCAGTCCATCTTGCATAGCACACTTGTAGAATCGTTTGACGCATTCACACACTATTCATTTTTCTTTATAGAAACCCGACACTAAAACATACGCTGATTTTGCATCACGGTTTCATGTGGTGAAGGGAACACTCAGCTACAGATATCATGCTATATGATAATATTTACGTACTTTGCTGATCCTTGATGGGTTGAGGGTGAGAATAGACCCACGAGGCAAATAACTAGGGAAATCTAGACTTGACCTTGACCTTCTCTTTCTTGAATCAGCACCTGCGGTTCCGTATGCAATGGTCTTACCTAGCCTACAAAGGCTGATGGGCCGTATATAAAACCTCATTCACTCACCACAAGTTTTTGGACGTTACACTTTGAAGGAAGGATAAAATAATATGCGAGTGCGAAGTGTTTGTACCGAGAGCCACTGAATTATAAGGTCTTTGTTCAAACACTACGAGGCCTCTTTAAAAAGTTATAAAACATCTTGAGTGTGGTACAAAATCGTCGTCGTCGTCGTCACCGTTGTCGTCGTCGTCGTCGTCATCATCATCATCATCATGATCATCATGATCATCATCATGAGTGTGATATATAATAACCAGTTGTGTGGTAGTGTACAACCCTGCAAACAACCCCGAATGTTGCTACAAAATCAAACAAATACTTTATGAACTGGGATCATGCATGACAAACCGAGGTAAAACCGTTAGTTTCGAGAAAGTGCCCTTTGCAGTAATTCTGTAGTCTACACAAAACAAAACACAATCCTACTGATACAATCCTGAAGCTTTCGCTTGAATTTGTAGTAAAAGAAAGGAAACATTTTGTATTTAAAAGATATTACTTTTTTTGGTTGCTTCCCCCTTGTACACTCATGCACGGCCATGAAGTATCGCGACGTTTGTTTCGACGTCTTCAACCGTCTTGTTACTTATGCCTGAACACATCACCTTGCACTGCGCGGTGAAGACGCGATCACTCCCTCAGACTCTCAGACTCTGACACTCTGCGTTCCTGCTCTGTGCCGCAGACACCAGACTGAGCTCCACGCCGTCAGCCACCAGCTCTGCAGGGACGCCCAAGTCCGTGTCTGCCAAGCAGAGTCGGAAGGCAGCCTCTGGCACCGCCATGGCCTCCATCCTGTCTTCAGGAAAGCCGCCAGACACCGACAAGAAGGCAGCCAGGTGAGAGGAATGGGTGCTCGGAAGCAGGCAGGAAGTGTGAAAATAAAGATCAAAATCAGTTGGCTCAGTGATCTCTGTGTGTGTGTGTGTGTGTGTGTGTATGTGTGTGTCTGTGAGTGTGTGTATGTATGTGTGTGTGTGTGTGTGTGTGTGTGTGCGTGTGCGTGCGTGTGTGTGTGTGTGTGTCTGTGTATGAGAGAGAGAGAGAGAGAGAGAGAGTGTATGAGAGAGAGAGAGAGAGTGTGTATGAGAGAGAGAGAGAGAGAGAGAGAGAGAGAGAGAGAGAGAGAGAGAGAAAGTGAGTGTGTGAGAGAGTTTTGTGTGTGTATATGTGTGTATATGTATGTGTGTATGTGTATGTATGTGTGTGTATGTGTGTGTATGTGTGTGTGTATTGTTTAAGGCTGTTTGTGATCTAGGGGTGGATGATACATTGTTATGTAAATCAGCACTATAACGAGTGCTTGTGTGATTCAGATTATGGGGACGAATCGCCCGACAAAATCAGCACGTTAAGATAACATGTGTTCAAGTGTGTTTGAGTGTGTGTGTGTGTGTGTGTGTGTGTGTGTGTGTGTGTGTGAGTGTGTGTGTGTGTGTGCATGTGTGTGTGCGTGCGTGTGCGTGCGAGTGTGTGTGTGCGCGCGCGCTTGTGTGTGTGCACGGGCGTGCACGCGTGAATGAGTGCGTGAGAGTGTGTGGTTCAGCGTGCATATGCATGTATACGTACGCACGCGCGTGTGTGTGTGCGCGAGCTGTATAAGTCCCATAGGAATAAAAGTCAGTTCTAAGTGCCGGCTTGCAGCAAAATTTGTCATGTTGCGAACAATTATTTTAAAAAAGAAATCAGAAGTATTGAGTTTTCACAATTAGAATAAAACAGAAATTGTTTTTACTTTTAAAAATTGACTATGACGTGGCTCTACTTTATTCTGATCTAAATATTACAAGTCGATTCGGTAAGCATGGTTTTGCAGTCTGAACCAAACGTTTTCCCAACAATGTGGTATATCATGTTCCAATCTACACCGAACAGCCTGCATTTTGATGTACAACCACGCAATGTTTTCTATGAAATGACGGCATAGTTGTTGGAATGTAAAAGGTGATACAGGCGCCTTGCGTTAAATCGTATGGTAAAAAACGAATTGAGGAAATCAGTTATAACAATTATTAAATGAACTGTTTACAACTTACAGAGGCTGGAGTAATAAAGATGGGTAATTTCATTTAAAACGTATATTTTTTCCCCTTCTAGCGTTCTTTTTGCTATGTTTAATGATAGCTCAAGTAGATGTAGAAAAGTATATTAATTCTGCTCCCGCGTTATATTAGAACAGTATTTAGATTTTTGACGCACTACTTGTGGATGGGGCTTTTGCATAACATAGACCTCATTGTCGGTATAAAAGAACACCTTCATTGTAGATTACAGTGATGACGTCTCGACAGTTATTCACACCTGTGAGCACCAGTTTTCATTTGCAAAAGACAGAAATGTGTAATGCCATGTTTCAGAAGAACAGTCTGGTCACAGTATTTGTACATGTAAGTGAAACAGACGACTTTAATGTTGTTCCTGTATGCATGTTGTAATTAATGACCCTCTCAAATAATTTATTATGTATACATAAAATATTACATACTCTTAATAAACACGCTGACAAATGAATGTGCATGTCAAATTGTTGTAAAACTCACGACCCATTATAGAGAGCATGATGTAGAAGTGAGTTAGAAAATCACCCTTTCCCATGATACTTATGTCACTCATATCTCACCTGCATGCACTGCAATAGAGTCCAGTAGAGTTCTACTCTAGGCAGACTCACCGATTTCTTTTGGCACCACTATTATATTGCATGATGACTTTTTACAGGACTTAGAATACAAAATAAGCACGAAACACAATATCATTGTAAGCTTTGCATTGATTCATGTTGTTTTGGTAATGAAACAAAATCATTTCAACCTGAGACTGCCACTTTAAGCATTGTTTTCATATTCCTGCATTTTGCATATATTTGCCTCCATACTGTTTATATAAAAACATCCTACTCATGCTTTTACACTGTTCTGATATGATTATTTAGTAGCACTGAATAAATATCCTCAATATTTCATGTTGTGTACATTTTGCACGTTTTACTTCACTGTAGTTCGTCGTGCATTTTATATGATCGCCTGAATGCTAAAATTTGTTTCCACCAGAATATTTGTGCGTGTAGTAGAGTGTTGCTATTGTCACGATTTAATCGTTTGGTATAGCTGAATTTACGTTGTATGCATCCATGCAGTAGAGTGTTGCTATTGTCACGATTTAATCGTTTGGTATAGCTGAATTTACGTTGTATGCATCCATGCAGTAGAGTGTTGCTATTGTCACGATTTAATCGTTTGGTATAGCTGAATTTACGTTGTATGCATCCATGCAGTAGAGTGTTGCTATTGTCACGATTTAATCGTTTGGTATAGCTGAATTTACGTTGTATGCATCCATGCAGTAGAGTGTTGCTATTGTCACGATTTAATCGGTTGGTATAGCTGAATTTACGTTGTATGCATCCGCTTAAGAATACCCGCTTGTGCTCCAGAATTCAAATGTCGACGCAAATTGAAGTCATTCCTGATGAAAGTAGAGGTGAGCGGGTTTTTCCTTCTTTCCCCCCCCCCCCCCCTTCTTATCCAAATAATGTCTATAGATACAACCATTGCATCATCAACTTAGCCGTCATCAACATCGTCGTCGTCGTCGTCGTCGTCGTCGTCATCATCAATATTCATCATCATCATCATCATCATCATCATCATCATCATCATCATCATCATCATCATCATCATCATCGTCATCATCATCATCATCATCATCATCATCATCATCATCATTGTCGGGACTGTCATCTCTTTCACAAATATTTCACTCATACATTATCCACTGCATTTGCTAGAGCAATATGTATTTGTATTACACTTAACTGAACTTGTGTATGGCATTTTGAGGGGAATACAACCGTCTCGGTCAAAATGTTGAGAGCAAAATCGTACGGCTGTGGCGTGCATGAATCTACACAAGGAGCTCAACCCATGTTCGAACTCATAGAATTTTAATCAATATGTGTCCATCCGGCAAAACCTGTCACACTACAAGAGCCTGTCGTACACGAGGCAATTCCACACGCCACACATGGACTGACAAAAATATCTCCCAATGGCAGAGCGCTACTGACGCTCTTGCTTCACTATTGCCAGCCGTGATTGGCTGCCACAATGACGCTTGCGAGATTGCCAGGGTAAAATCGCCTCGTGCACGGGCATTAACGATTTCATACGTTGATTTCAGCCGAGAGCTGCTGGTGTGGCGACAGGAATACATTTCATTGCAATGACTGAGTGCAGTTTCCGTTGTACGACGTGGCGACTCCGTGACTGAGGCTGCTGGTCTGGCCGTGCAGCCGACAGCGAATCCAGAAGGATTTGAATCAGATATCTTTACTTGGTGCGGCAGACGATCAAGGGAGAAATAGCGACCAACATTTCTTGTCATAGGCCCTTCATCAACTAGGGTCTACCACTGAGGTATTTGTTTCCTAAAATACTGTCTACGTTTCTTTCACCATTTCTGTCGTCACCTGGTCTGCTGTCTTTGCAGCGGAGAGCCAGAGGACCACGCAGCCCCAGACAGCCCAGAGAAGGAGGGGAGCGCCCCACTCCTCCACAGAGGAGGCCTTTCTTCGTGGTGCCAGGTGAGGGGATGGGGGCCCGCTGTTGTGGTGCTATCTGGACAGCAGCCATTCTGCACCGCAGCCGTTATCTGCACAACAACCGTTATCTGCACAGCAGCCGTTGTCTGCACAACAACCGTTATCTTCACAGCAGCCGTTATCTTCACAGCAGCCGTTATCTGCTCAGCAG
>JAWQFJ010028641.1:20000-22500 GCA_034096865.1 Theodoxus fluviatilis
GAAGACACTGCTATCCGCTTACGAACATTGCATTTTTGTTCATTTGTGTGTTTGGCTTTTTCAAAGTCTGTTGCTGAAACCGTGTCGCCGTACAAATTATTGGTGCTATTCTGATCGTGTAATGAAAATTTCCCCATATTCTGCATATGAAGAATTTTCAACATTTTGCCGACATGCTTTACTTTTCAAAGTTTCCTCATCACCACCTTCCACGATATATTAAAAACATATTTTCAGACCTTACAGTCAAGGAGAGAGACAACTTACACAAGACCCTGCTCAGTGCCAGGAACTTTGTGGAGGCGTCCATCTTCGACACCGCCAAGTACAAGGCCATAGAGAGACTGGAACTTGCCTGGATCCGCTTCCTGAAGGAAGACCTCAAGTCGTTCTTGGAGTAAGTCCCTGTTCCCAGCTGTCCCTGCTCCCAGCTGTCCCTGCTCCCAGCTGTCCCTGCTCCCAGCCGCCCCTGCTCCCAGCTGTCCCTGCTCCCAGCTGTCCCTGTTCCCAGCTGTCCCTGTTCCCAGCTGTCCCTGCTCCCAGCTGTCCCTGCTCTCAGCTGTCCCTGCTCTCAGCTGTCCCTGCTCTCAGCTGTCCCTGTTCCCAGCTGTCCCTGTTCCCAGCTGTCCCTGTTCCCAGCTGCCCCTGCTCCCAGCTGTCCCTGTTCCCAGTTCTCCCTGCTCCCAGCTGTCCCTTCTCCCAGCTGTCCCTTTTCCCATCTGTCCCTTTTCCCAGCTGTCCCTGCTCCCAGCTGTCCCTCCTCCCAGCTGTCTCTGCTCCCAGCTGTCCTTGCTCCCAGCTGTCCCTGCTCTCAGCTGTCCCTGCTCCCAGCTGTCCATGCTCCCAGCTGTCCCTGCTCCCAGCTGTCCCTGTTCCCAGCTATCCCTGCTCCCAGCTGTCCCTTTTCCCAGCTGTCCCTTTTCCCAGCTGTCCCTTTTCCCAGCTATCCCTGTTCCCAGCTGTCTCTGCTCCCAGCTGTCCCTGCTCCCAGCTGTCCCTGTTCCCAGCTGTCCATGCTCCCAGCTGTCCATGCTCCCAGCTGTCTCTGCTCTCAGCTGTCCCTGCTCTCAGCTGTCCCTCCTCCCAGCTGTCCCTGCTCTCAGCTGTCCCTGTTCCCAGCTGTCCCTGCTCCCAGCTGTCCATGCTCCCAGCTGTCTCTGCTCTCAGCTGTCCCTGCGGTCAGCTGTCCCTTTTCCCAGCTGTCCCTGCTCCCAGCTGTCCCTGCTCTCAGCTGTCCCTGCTCCCAGCTGTCCCTGCTCCCAGCTGTCCCTGTTCCCAGTTCTCCCTGCTCCCAGCTGTCCCTTCTCCCAGCTGTCCCTTTTCCCATCTGTCCCTTTTCCCAGCTGTCCCTGCTCCCAGCTGTCCCTCCTCCCAGCTGTCTCTGCTCCCAGCTGTCCTTGCTCCCAGCTGTCCCTGCTCTCAGCTGTCCCTGCTCCCAGCTGTCCATGCTCCCAGCTGTCCCTGCTCCCAGCTGTCCCTGTTCCCAGCTATCCCTGCTCCCAGCTGTCCCTTTTCCCAGCTGTCCCTTTTCCCAGCTGTCCCTTTTCCCAGCTATCCCTGTTCCCAGCTGTCTCTGCTCCCAGCTGTCCCTGCTCCCAGCTGTCCCTGTTCCCAGCTGTCCATGCTCCCAGCTGTCCATGCTCCCAGCTGTCTCTGCTCTCAGCTGTCCCTGCTCTCAGCTGTCCCTCCTCCCAGCTGTCCCTGCTCTCAGCTGTCCCTGTTCCCAGCTGTCCCTGCTCCCAGCTGTCCATGCTCCCAGCTGTCTCTGCTCTCAGCTGTCCCTGCGGTCAGCTGTCCCTTTTCCCAGCTGTCCCTGCTCCCAGCTGTCCCTGCTCTCAGCTGTCCCTGCTCCCAGCTGTCCCTGCTCCCAGCTGTCCCTGTTCCCAGCTGTCCCTGTTCCCAGCTGTCCCTCCTCCCAGCTGTCCCTGCTCCCAGCTGTCCCTGTTCCCAGCTGTCCCTTTTCCCAGCTGTCCCTGCTCCCAGCTGTCCCTGTTCCCAGCTGTCCCTGCTCCCAACTGTCCCTGCTCTCAACTGTCCCTGCTCCCAGCTGTCCCTCCTCCCAGCTGTCCCTCCTCTCAGCTGTCCCTGCTCCCAGCTGTCCCTGTTCCAAGCTGTCCCTGCTCTCAGCTGTCCCTGCTCCCAGTTGTCCCTGTTCCAAGCTGTCCCTGCTCTCAGCTGTCCCTCCTCCCAGCTGTCCCTGTTCCCAGCTGTCCCTGCTTTCAGCTGTCCTTCCTACCAGCTGTCCCTGTTCCCAGCTGTCCCTGTTCCCAGCTGTCCCTCCTCCCAGCTGTCCCTGTTCCCAGCTGTTCCTGCTCTCAGCTGTCCCTGTTCCCAGCTGTCCCTCCTCCCAGCTGCCCCTCCTCCCAGCTGCCCCTCCTCCCAGCTGTTGCTGCTCCCAGCTGTCCCTTCTCTCAGCTGTCCCTGCTCTCAGGTTCGAAGACGGCAGATGAAGTCTCCATTGATTGTTTTTATAGTTTTGGTGTCTTATTTTGTTATTGTA
>JAWQFJ010028641.1:27500-75000 GCA_034096865.1 Theodoxus fluviatilis
TACAACCCCTGGTCCAGTCACTTCCCACATTCGTTAAAGACACTACACATGCTCTCCACCTAATAGAAGAATTCAGCAACAACTCCACGACAGTCCCCATCCACCTTTTCACACTGGATGTTGTATCCCTATATACCAGCATCCCCAACACCGATGGTCTAAAAGATCTTTCCTTTTTCCTTAACCTACGCCCCACACCGGACCCCCCTACCTCTACTTTGATTCGCCTGGCTGAACTGGTTCTCACTCTAAACTCTTTCTCTTTAGAAAACTCGATCTATTCCCATGTAAATGGGGTGGCCATGGGAACAAAGATGGACCTGCCTATGCTTGCCTCTTTATGGGCCATTTAGAACATCAATTTAAACTACAGTATACAAAACCTTATCCAGAACTCTTCAGAAGATACATTGATGACTGCTTTGGGATCACCTCGCTCGACTTTGACCAAATCACAGACTATATAGAAGCCATAAATGATTTTCATCCAGATATCTCTTTCACGTACCAAATTTCAAAAACCTCTGTCACTTTTCTGGACATCCACATTTCCCTTTCCCATGGCCACCTCAACACCTCCATCCACTACAAACCCACAGACACCCATGCCTACCTTGACTATCACTCTTTTCACAACCCCTCCACTCTGAACAGTATATATCCCTTACTCACAATTCCTCCGACTACGCCGCCTCTGCTCTAACGACAGAGATTTCCGCGCCAAATCTCTTGATATGATTCAATTCTTTCATCGACGCCATTACCCACTCCCGGTCCTTCACAACGCCCTTCAGAAAGTCCTCAACATTCCTAGGAAACACGCCCTGCAACCCCAAAGCAAAACGACCGCCTCTGATCGCCCTATTCTTACCTTGCAGTACCATCCAGCCGCCCGCGCTGTCCATTCTATCGTGCGATCCCACTGGCACCTCCTTCAAAATACCGAGGAATTATCTTCCATCTTCCGTACACCACCACTCATCAGCTATAAAAGAAACGCTAACCTTCGGGATTTGCTTGTCCATTCCTCCCTCCGTAATGCAGCTTCCTCCCCCCCTGGAACCTCCCCCTGCAACCTCCCAAAATGCAAGACTTGCCCCTTCATTGCATCTTCCACCTCCATGCAGGCTCCCAAAACCCTTTTCCACATAAAAAAATCTTTCACATGCCAGTCATACAACTTAATATATGCCCTTCAATGCTCACAGTGCAACATGATTTACATCGGTGAAACTGGTAGAACACTCAACATCCGATTTCAAGAACACCTTGCAGACATAAGACATTCCAGATCCAAACCCGTTGCCATACACTTCAACTCACGAAACCATTCCACACAGGACCTACGTGTGAGGGGTATCTGGCTTCTGCATAGAGACAATCCTGGTGAAAGGAAAGAGATGGAGGCGCACCTTATAGATAAATTAGGCACACGCAACCCTGAGGGCATAAACGAAAAATGAATCTTTTTGATATACCTTGCATATGTGCATGATGGTTTGTGTGTGTGTGTGTGTGTGTGTGTGTGTGTGTGTGTGTGTGTGTGTGTGTGTGTGTGTGTGTTTTTTGTGTGTTTTTTTGTGCGCGCGAGTGTTCATACATACATCGGTTTTATGTGTGTGTGTGTGTGTGTACGTGTGTGTGTGTGTGTGTGTGTGGGGGGGAGTCTTGCGCGTACGTGTTCCTACATGCATCGGTTTTGTGTGTGTGTGTGTGTGGGTGTGGGTGTGTGTGTATGTGTGTGTGTGTGTGTGAATCATCACGCGTGTGCATGAATGTGTGAATCATCACGCGTGCGCATGACATATATACTATAAAGTAAATAAATGGACTGTATATGGGTTTTAATGTTTGTAGTTATGCGTAAGTATGTATTACCTTTTAAGTTATCTATTTATTAAACTTATGTATATTTTAAAACACTAACGCTATTTTACACCTGGTGACAATGGGATTGGAGTCCCTTTCATTTTAGCTGTGAGTTGAACACTTTTCATGACACGAGCCACACGCCAGCCCTCGTTTTACTCTGTGAGTTGTTTTTGTGTATGCTGAACCCACTGACAGACTCGCTTTCATTCTACTTTTGTCCGCTCTCCAGTAAGTTTTATTTGTGCGCCTGATGAAGGCTTTTTAGCCGAAAATTTGCGTTGTTTTACCTTCTAATGTTTTGTATTTGTTTTGTATTATACGCGGCCATCAAAACCTCACCGTGTTTTAGACTTTTATTCTAGTGCCGTGGCAGTCCCTTGTTTTTGACATACAATGACATATACAAAAAAAATATTTTTCTAAACATCCAAATGTTAAAAACAAATAACATAAATGTAGGCCAAAGCCTTTTGATGTACATTCCCTCCCCTACTCCCCCACCACCACTAAGCCGGAACCCCAGGGATGGCCTGAAGTAGCATATGTGAAAAATGGACAATATAGCTGTTCCACTGTCTAGACGTCGGATGAAAGCGTGGAAAACTATGGCATACGATGATGCCTGAGAATAGTGCGAATTTTGTCTTTGAACATAGGCAAAGCCTTGATACATGTTATGTCATCAGGCAGTGTATTCCACAGAGCAGCCCCAGAGTAAGATAGGCTCGATTTGAACAAATCGATGCGAGGCTGAGGCAGGAGAAATTTGTCATGTCCTCTGAATGATGACTGCTCAAATAGTTTGGTTAGAAATTCTGGTGTTCGGCCATCGTTTACCTTTTTCACAAGCACACACTTATTGAGCTGCAGATGCTTATGGAGAGGCAAAATGTCAAGCATTTCCATTTTCTTTTCAGTGCTGAGAGATTTATTTGGGATCATAAGCTTAGAAGCTCTTCTGTATAGTGAATTAACTCTCTTCAAATTAGCTTCACTACAGTTATCCCACAATGTTGATGCGTAATTGATGTGTGATACGATGTGGGCACTGAAAAAGATTTTGCAGGTTTCCGTGTCTACAAAGTGCCTCAGCTTTGACAGTAGAAAGAGATTTCTTGAAATCTTTTTGCACTTCAGATTTATGGGTGAGTTCCAGTCTAATTGTTCGTCAATCATCACACAAGCACTTTGTGTTATTTCACCTTACTAAATTCCTTGGACTGCAGGCGACGCGTTAAGTAGAACCCAAACACCGGCGGTAAATGAAAGTCGCTTTAGCACAGGGCGAGCACAGACGCAAATTTTCGACTTACAAGTCTTCTTCAGGCGTAAAACAAACACACAACTAAACTGTACAGGGTAGAATGTCCACTGTGGTCGCCCTGTGTTAAAGCGACTTTCATTTACCGCCGGTGTTTGTGTTCTTTCACCTTTTCTATCGGCCCTGCATCAAGTGAGAGTGGGAGTGACAAAGGATGTAGTTGATGTGTTTGCCTTGTGGTTATCACCATATACTTGGTTTTGGACGGGTTGAGGACCATATTATTTGAAAGACACCAGCAACATATTTCATCAAGACTCTTTTGAAGTTTATCTGCCACAGTTTCGGTTGAGCTGTCCGCGGTAGACATCGTTGTATCATCTGCAAATATGTTACATGAGACCTTTCTATCTGTGACATGCAAGGGTAGGTCATTTATGAATAAGCAGAATAAAAGGGGGCCTAGTACAGATCCCTGTGGGACACCCGCTTTTAGAATACCATACTTGGAAACGTGCCCATCAAATTGGACACATTGTTGTCGATTATCCAGGAATGACTGAAAAAACTTCACAGTCGTGTGACCATGAAAATAAAGAGCCAGTTTATCCAATAGTATGCCGTGATGTACCATGCCAAAGGCTTTTTTGAAATCTAGGAAGACAGATCCTATCACTTTTGTGGTGTTAATGGCGTGCAGCCAGGTGTCTATCAGGTGGGATAATGCAGTATCGCAGGAATGTTTTGGTCGGAAGCCCGATTGAAGGGGGTGAAGAAGACTGTGCCGATCAAGAAATGCCAACAGATGTTTGTGAACGTGCTTTTCAATTGGTTTTGATAAAATTGATAGAACTGATATGGATCGGAAGTCATCTAGATTTGTGGGAGTTTTCACTTTTGGTGGAGGGATAACTTTAGCTTTTTTCCATGAGAGAGAGAGAAAGAGAGAGAGAGAGAGAGAGAGAGAGAGAGAGAGAGAGAGAGAGAGCAATCCGGTCTGGTACCATCAACATCATTACCATGTTCGATGCAAGTTACCTCTTTGCTATCAAACCACGGAGGATTGTCGTTCTTCCATTTCCTTCTGGCACACATTTGCGTTCCATCGCGCGCAGCGTCAGCAATACTCCATTCCTCTTGCTTCAGTTGCTCCAGTGGAGGAGCAGGGTGGAGAGTGTGTGATCGGAGGTCGAAGGTGAGGGTTTGAGCATTGAGGCTCACTGCTTGATGGTAGAAGGACGTAGGTATGAGAAAAGTCGTAGCTGTTTTCCACAACTTTTTTTCATCCCATGGGAACAGGAGCTGTTGGCTGGCCCAAGGTCGGATGATAATGGCCTGGACCAGCCCGAGACGGTGGTGAAAGCGCGGTCTCTCTAATGGCATGGTAGTTTTTCGTTCTTACAGCATTACCAACAGCAAGACGCGTTGGATGTGCATACGTACCTTCTTCCCTTAAGGGGATCCAGGGAGAGCTCTCCGAACCCCAAATCATAACATTTAGTCATACTTTGAATTCGATTCTTTCATAGTACAACATAATATCATCGGTGCCAGCACAAGTATTTGGTTATACTCCTGGATGGAGAAAGACTTTGTGTGGCTTACAGATCAACTTTACCCGGGGACGCAAAGTTAGGCTAAAGATTCCTGTATTTTCGAACAATGCACACACCAACTTTTAATCAGTACGTCGATCATGACGGATTGTTGAGGATGCAACAGGGTCATTGCATATATTGCAATCAGAGAGCGAGCTATATCTGGTGGCCAGAGAATAGTGATGGTTGCACTCTCTGGTAGTGTTCTTGGGAAGGGAGAGCGAGTTATGGTGAATGGTAAGAAGGTACTACCTGAGGCCGAGCTATAGTTATTGAGGTGGGAATGTCCAGAGGCTACATTGCTGTATGTAGGCACGCACATGTGTACAGCAAAGAATTTCCCGAGATCATCCTAGCAGAGCCTGCATGGTTACAGAACTGTTGTAAACGGCTCTTTCACAACGTCGTGTAAGTACAACGGCTCTCCTTGTTTGTGCCTGGAAAGTCGAAATTCAAAGTCTTTTCGAAAACCCCTTTGTCCCTGCACTTGTCGGTCCACGATGATATGTGATCAGTTCACAGGAATACCATCATTGCACTTCAGTCTTGGTGCTCGATCATGTGAGGACACGATCCCTGTTATCGAACTGATCTTGTCTGTCGTCACGCTCTCACATGTGTTATCCGTGCTCTCACGTGTTATCCGTGCTCTCATGCACACACATACACACACACACACGCGCGCGCACACGCACGCACACACACACACACACACATACACACACACGCACACACACACACGCAAATACGTTATAAAGCTGCGTTCTCATTTTCATTCATTTGAGTGTCTTTGTCATTTCCTGTAGATTCTGGATTGCAGATGTAGGCCTATAGATTCTTTCTACTTTACCATTGTGAACACAGAGATATATACTATACTCACTAGTCTCAGCTACACTGAATGCTACTTTACATCAAACACGAAGATGATGTGGGGCTCCGTGGCCGAGTGCGCGCTTGACCTGCAGTGGCTTGCGGCTAGCGGGTGCGGCGTTCGAAGCTGCGCTGATTCTAGATTTGCATCCTTGAGCAAAGAACTTTACGCACAGTGCATCCCCCCCCCCCCCCCCCCCTGAGTAAAACGGGTACATGTGAGGGCTGAGTTTAAGAATGTGACAGCTAATTAACTCTGGCGCGTTCATCCGCAGCAGGGATGCATATGCTCCCCAGGGATATTAGACAGGGTTGGAATGATTCCAACAGGTAGCCCGATTACCAGGGGGTCAATGTGTGCGGTTTGAGCATCCACCAATATGGGTGAAAAAATCGCAATATAAAAAAGGGCACCTTAATTTATGAAGTTCATTGCATGACAGAAGGCGTAATAGGAACACAGACAAAATCAACAATGTTTCGAATCTTTAGGCAGTTTTTCTCCACCTCATTCTTGTAAGTGAGTCATAATGCTTCTGTCTTTTCACGATCACATAATAATATGCCGACGATTATTCTTCATCAGTCGTGCTATAATTTGAACACAATTAACATGCGTGCTGTCCTTGTCATTCCCTTCACTTTCAAGTATCAGTAACTTTCTTAAAGTCAGCCAGCACGCTCACATCGACTGGTTTCGTGGTGTGTGTTTTCTTTTTTGTCACGTTTCACCATTTGCTGTCTAGTGATAAATGATAGAGGTATATCCGTGGGAATATGTTTCACCCAATCGAGCTCACAGCACACCACGGATGTTAGTAGTTTCTCAGATTGTAAACATGAGCTTTCATATATATGCGCATGCGCACAACGTCCCGGTGAATCAGATGGAAAATGTTTCGACGTCTGCTTCAGTGGTTGTTCAACCGCGGGTCGCCTGCACCCGCCCAAGTGATCAAGGAGACCCAACCTGTCCAAGTTTTCGTTAAAAATGAAGCACAACAAGAACTTCAACTGTGCCACTACTCAAGTATTCAGGTAATAGGCATCAATTGGCAACAACGAGCCGGTTGTTTGTCTCATTTGGTACTTCTCAGAGGGGACTAGAGTACTCTCCCTTGCAGTACTCTTCCGTACAAGGGCACGATGGCGGCTGCCGCGAGGGCTGTGTTGGTGAGATGACCTTCTAACTTGTCAGTGCCTTTGTTGGCGCTAATGTCGACAACATTTCGTTAAAAAACCAATGAACGACTACAGATTGATAAATTTTCCCATAGTTCGTCGTTTAGCTTTATGTTATTGAAGTATATCACTCATATTGAGTCATAACAGTTAACACCTACACTGTTACTGTACAGCCCGGCCACAGCCCACACCCGACACCGGCCTCTTTGAGTTTGAGTATTACTCTGGAGGGTAGGCTGGGGCAGAAATGCAGAAAGTCCAGTGGTGCGTCAGACAGCATGAGGATGTACTCGTGTAGTGTCCTCTGTTTTGTGACCCTGATATGTTTGTATAATAGAGATGAAGACTGGAGCTCTGATGGCAAACTTTAGTTACTTCCACCTTCGACGTTCTACCAAAGAACGTAAGTTACACAAAGAAGGTACATAACGCGCGTCTGTGCGAAACGAGTGACGGCAGCGCCCCCAAGCGGCTGCGATGGTGCTGCAGTAAACATAATAGAGTAATGCTGAGTTTTTTAATTGTATTTTACAGTAAAATTAAAAATTGCTTACAAGAACCCTTCACCTTACCAGGCATAGTTACTGTGTTAACTCATTGCTTACGCAGGGATAGCATTAGGAATTTTACCTCTGTACGCAGTGTTTTTTTAAGTTTTCAAAAAATCACACAAAATCCAAATTTTGAATAACTGTTTAGTGGTTGGTACCACAAGAAAGAAAATCATTTGCACTTTCTAGCTGAAGTGCTGGATAGTTACAATATGCAGTAAGAAAATTGGGGAAAATTATTTTTAAACCCCAGGTACATGCAATTTTGATTTTCTTTTTTTTTTACACCTAATGTATTGTACTAATAGTCAAGAGATAGATTTTGCACAACAGTTCTGACATCAGTATTTCCACATCAAACTATATTGATGAATGATTGACTACAGGATAAAAAAATGCTTGAAAATGATTTTTTTTGCAAGTCAGAGAGGTGAAATCAGAAAATATACACTTACTCACTGCAATCTGTCTCTGTCTGAATAGAAGAAAATCTCAGAATGGCCTTCTGAGAGAAAGAAGGCGCCCTACTTGGCATAGTCATCTTTTGTGTGGTACAGTTCATTGGAGGAGTAGAGAAGGTTTTCGGCATCCCCTGCATCCGAATCGATGTCTTTGTCTGCTGTAAATACCGATTCTATCTCTTCCTCTCTCTCTGACGGCGACGGCGTCTTCGCTGTCACTTAGTGTCAGTCACGAAGTCACAACCGAAGTCGATTCGTGTCGTCTTCGCTGCAGCCACCGCTTCATTCTCGTTGACTGGGACTATTTCCGCATCAGAATCATAAAGATCTTCTTCAGAAGTCCAATATCCACCTAGATCTTCAGTATCAGACCCTTCTTCCATCCACACTTCTAATACTTCGTCATTTTCATCACCGCTCAATCTCCTTCGACTACGCGACGCCATGTCGAAGCGCGGAAACACGACGGTGGGTGAGCGTAGATACTACTAAATGTAGCTTTCTCACGGGGACTATGCTAAAGAAAAGGTAACTCCAGCGAACACAGATTGCTTACAGAATAAAGTGCTGTACGATTTACTTCCCTTGAAACAGACACGGAGATAGGAAAATTTCATTACGGCGACCGCAAACATATAGTTGAGCTGCGTAGCCAAAGGGTGTTGGCGTCATCGCAACCACGTGGTTGAGCTGCGTAAGCAATGGGTTAACAGTAGTGGTGGTTTGTACAGCAGAATCAAGGATTGCCAGCTTCGCTTTACAGTTGATGGGACACTGTACAGTTGAGACTCGGGTCTACGGCGGATCTGTGTGTGATGACTGTCGGTGGGGCAGACTATAAGACAATGTTGCACTCTACTCTTGTTGTGCGGGGGGTTCTCCTGGCTTGCGCTGGGAAATCGAAGTGACAAACACTGGTGGTCGTTTTCGATAAACTTTATTCACGCACTGATCGCTACACAGTGGTGAAAATCAGTAATCGTCGTACTCGCTTCACTCTGCACAGTGTTGCAGAGGACTCGCTCCTTACATAGTTAAGCTCTCACCTTATCTCTGTCACATCTGCTGCTCGTGTCTGACTCGTGTCAGTCATGTCTGCCTCTCTCTCGCTTTGTCACTCTTTTAATACCTAACCCTAGATTTCCAGATCTTTCATGAACGAAGCTGCTCGAATAGTCTCTCATGTCGAGCTCTAAATCGACTGGCGTCACGGTACCTGGTGACCGAATTATCAGAGCGACTGCTAAACACAGGACAGCCCGAGCAAAGAACAACAAACCTGAGGAATGATAAATTTGACAATAATTATGAATATGCAAAGCAGTGTAAAAATTTCAAAAGTTCCCTTTTATTCAATCGAAAACCAACGCTCTTTAGCTCACTAATCACTATTCAATGGGGAATATTAATTTCTGAATAAAATTTAGCATTCTGGCATGCTGCAATAGTCTGGTTTTACGATTCAGTCACCAACAGCACAAACTTGAATATCAAAAGGTCTGATGGTTGTGTGAATTAAAAAAGAAAAAAAACAGTAGAATTTGACTGTTTTCATTCACCAATTCCGTGTCAATTGTAAGCTCCATATCACAATGTAGACGGGAAAAAAGATGCATAAATACCAGCTTTATTGCAGGGAGTCATTTTGCTACAAATTACACGGTAATTTTGTTGACAAATGTGCTCGGGATTAATGAGAAACACGCCGATACATTCACGCAACATCGTCTGTATTTACATGTTGCACTATGGTCTGTTTACCTCCCTTGATCTGCTCAACAGATCAGCCGCTTGAGAGCGCTGCTTTTCAAGCGTCATCACTTTTTGTAAAGAAAAGCCTCGAATGCGCCTTCTTTGTGTAACTTGCGTTCTTTGGTTCTACTATCATACTATGTCTATGTGTGGTGGTCGGTGGTAAGGTTGGAGTCAAGTAAGATGCAGGGGCGAAGTCCAGTTACTTTCCACTCTTTATTGGCCGTTGGTACAAGCTCTTAGTAAATGAACTTCTGGACCCGGGTGGTGAAATGGTCTCTCTGGCTGTGTGCCGTCTCCCCCTTATCAAGCAGATGCACGGACCTCACAGGAGCCAGGGTGTGGATTGTTCCACAGATCCTAACCATGGCTCCCGGGTCGTGCTTCTATTTAAAAGAAAACAGAGATTACTTAACTCGCTTTGAAATTACTTCTTACAAATGTTGCCTCATTCAGCATAACACAGTCTATTGAATGAATCATATGCCGTTGCAAATGGTTGTCTTACTTGAGAGGAAACATCAGATTTATAGTCAAAATGTTACAATTCTGATGCCAGAGTGGGAGAACGGCTCACTAGCCAGGGGTCACACTAATGTAAGGAGTGACTGACAGGGCAGCTGCACCGACAATCAGACCACAGCAGATGAGGGGTCGCAGCGAACAGCTCACTAGCCAGGGGTCACACTAATGTAAGGAGTGACTGACAGGGCAGCTGCACCGACAATCAGACCACAGCAGATGAGGGGTCGCAGCGTTTACAGAAAGGATGGGGAAGGGGGGTTGAAGAGAGGTCTGACACACAGGATAGGGGGGTGGGAGAGACAGAAGCAGGGATAACTGAATAGAGGATGAGCACAGTAGATGTACAATACACTCTGTGATAGGTGCACCTCATCACAAATGGAACTTAATGTAGACTTCACGGTTCCAATTTGCACTGATCCAAGGGAAGGGACTAGGACGAAACAGACAAATTACTTGATTTATTTTTATTTTCAGTATTTTTTCAATTTGCATCTGTGGTTTTTAAAACAACAACGACAAATCGTAATTTTGTGAATAGCAAATGCCCTCCTGGGTTTACATTGTACAATGTGCGCCAAATATAGGATGGTAAATCGTTAATTTATTTTATCAGTGACGACATTGGAGCAGTGTAGTATTTGTTGGGGAAGAATGATTTAGTAGATGATTGGGTTTGATCTGCAGTAGTGGAACAAATGTAATTTGCACATGGTCTTCATGAATATCCTTAGCTCAGCTCCCATTTTCTGTGGCAGCATGTGATTGTACAATTCACAAATGATCTATTGCAACTATTTGTGGAATTAGTTAGTTTCAAGCAGTATATTTGACACTGGTTGAGGGAAACAAAGTATAATTGCATTTTCAGTGATAGTAGAAACCCTTGTGCTTTAACATCACTGAATTTGATATTTAATTTTTAAAAATTGAATCTAGGTGAACTTAGTATATATTGGAGGAAATGTATGTGCAGAAAGAAACCATGTTTGTATTTTAGAGGTGAACTTAGTATATATTGGAAGAAATGTATGTGCAGAAAGAAACCATGTTTGTATTTTAGAGGTGAACTTAGTATATATTGGAGGAAATGTATGTGCAGAAAGAAACCATGTTTGTATTTTAGAGGTGAACTTAGTATATATTGGAGGAAATGTATGTGCAGAAAGAAACCATGTTTGTATTTTAGAGGTGAACTTAGTATATATTGGAGGAAATGTATGTGCAGAAAGAAACCATATTTGTATTTTAGAGGTGAACTTAGTATATATTGGAGGAAATGTATGTGCAGAAAGAAACCATGTTTGTATTTTAGAGGTGAACTTAGTATATATTGGAGGAAATGTATGTGCAGAAAGAAACCATGTTTGTATTTTAGAGGTGAACTTAGTATATATTGGAGGAAATGTATGTGCAGAAAGAAACCATGTTTGTATTTTAGAGGTGAACTTAGTATATATTGGAGGAAATGTATGTGCAGAAAGAAACCATGTTTGTATTTTAGACAGGATAGAAGGGAAGGGAAGTTCCTGTAAATAGTTTTGTTTTGCTTTGGCTTTGCAGTCCCTGGGATGGGAGAAATCAGGGTTTATTGTGATATATTGATATGGTTAGTTGATTCTTTTAATTAACTCTCTTGCAACGTAACGCCTCATATGGGGCGTTGCCTTCAAAACATTCCTGTATTTTCACGAATGGTCTAAGGGAGGCAACTCCAGTTTAGAATTATGTAGCGACCACTTTTCCACAGTGAGTTACCTTTCTTTATGATTTCTTTTGAGGGGAGTTTGAATCAGTGAATTTTTTATGTGAACACCCTATGTTTTGCAAAAATGGCCGACAACTACTTTTCCGTGAAAATCTGTCAATTTATATAGTGATTTTTCTTTTCTAGCCATTCGAGTGCCAGGAACCGATCTGGTCGGTTCAAGAATCGTTGCCAGGTTGCTTGAACCGACCTGGTCGGTTCAGAATTTTGGTGGTTGATAACGATATTGTGCTGTTCTTAAAACGGCAGATTACATCATTTCTCGAAATAATATTCATTTTGGAATAAAATAAACACATATTTGGACCCACAAAAGCGCTTGTTATCGTTTTCTCCCCTATTTCGCTCACGGAGGGCAACATGTCAACAAAGATGGCGACGTGCGTTCACTTCCGCGAATGTGCGGAGCGTCAATTACAACGAATCTCGAATGATTCAGAGATTTTCAAGAACAATCTAGTCAGAATATACGTTTGAAAGGGTGACATAAACAATTTCAGCACAGTATGCGCTTGTTTTGAAAGAATTCTTCATAGAATTAGCGTACTGATTGCCATTGCGCACGTTGATATGTATGAACTAAACGGAGGAGACGAAGCACTACTTGTGATCTACGTAGCCAAAACCGTGGCAGCGCAGTAATATTTCCTCTGAGACACAGGTTTTCATTGGCTGAGTAACTGATCATGGAAAGAAGGCTCTAGAAATAGCGATCCAAGCGGGAAACATAATGTAAACAAAGCATGCGCTCGACCGCCCACAATGGCAGATCAACCGAGTACGTCTGGCGAGAGTGAACGATTACGATGTATACGAAGTGCGTTTGAGGTTCTTGCTGCTGTAATAGATAGCAAAGACAATCCTGATGTCGAGATTGAGGATAACGACAATGATTCGGACTTCGGTCTCGGGAAGAAGGAAAGGATATGTGTTGTCTGCAGTCCATCCACCAGAGGGAAAGGCGGAATTAGATCGAGAACCTATACTGTCCAGGATGTGACGTGGGATGCCATTTGGCCTGTGAGCAAGGTTGGGCACTACAGAAGAATTCCAAAGCGTGGCAGACGAGAGGGAGCTTGAGAGGAAGAGGATGACTGAACAGTCTCTGTTGATAGTGGCATATCAGAATTGCCTTATTCTGACCTTGGCTTTTTGAACTCAGATGAACTCATTGCTGAGGCAAATGTTGCTCATTCCTGTCTTGATATTTTGCATGTTGAAGCTCACAGCAGGAAGGAAAGTGACATTTAATCCTTTGATTTTTCACATTTGCATGCTTCTATAATAGTCTTAGATTAGATGCTACAAAACTTTTTTTTAATTACTCACCAGAAGTACCTTATATTATTGTTGACACATTTCTGATTAGATATCAACTCAACAAAGTTTCTTTATCATGAATGTAAAAAGTGAGGTGTGTAGATAGTGATACTTTTTAATTTCATCTTTATTCATTTCCTTACAATTTTATCTGGGTTTTGCTGAAATATCTTGTAGTTTGAATGCTTATGTTGGCCACAATTATCATGTACCCCAAAATTAACAGAAAGCATTCCGAGGGCACTCATAATATTTGAATCCTTTCCAAGTTTCTTGTAGCCAAGCAGTGCTTACAGATTTTTTTTCTTGGGTAGGATAATGTTTTTGCTTGCTTGTCAGGTGCTTTTTGTCACCCTTCTTCCATATAAAAGTGTACCTTAGTAGGTGGGTAGACGACTTTGATTTTAAAAAATAATTTAAAGCAGCATTCCAGAAGTGATTTCTATTTGCCATACATATATATGTCATATTTCTGGTAATAAACATATAGTTCATTCAATAAGCTTTCTAGTGATATATAGTTTGTATGTGTTATTTCTGCATGTTGTATGCCTATATGGTCATTTGGCACATGACCCGTGAACAGGAAAAAAACGGTGACATTCGGGCACTAATAGTCTGACACCCGGAGGGCTAGGTGCCTTTTTTATATTGCAAATGCTATCAGAATATAGGTAAATATATTGGCATTGTTTTTGCATTTCATTTTTTTTTTTTTGAAGGCACCATTCCAGCATTTTTCAATTCTTGCAACTTGACTGACGATTTTTGAACTTTTTTTTTTTTTTTTTTGCTGATTACATGCATTATTTCAGTAGATATAACTCAAATCATGCACATCAAAACATTTTGATCATGATTTGTTTGAATTAAGTGAATAAATATCTTTTATTTGATATATAGCTTTTGTCATTATTTCATGGCTTTCTATTTTTGTTAGATTTTTGAAAATGCTTGAAAAACCTACGTTGCAAGTGAGTTAAGAGCTGTGGAGAAGCATACATTGTGCTACAAGTGCTCAAGACCAGCTATAAAGATTTGTTTACTTTTTGGAAAAAAAGAAGTTTTTAGAGTGTGCAAGATCAAGATGTCTTTGATCATCAGCATATCAATTATGTCCTCTGGCAAGTGTTTACTGACTTTTAATAAATCACTCTTCATGATGCTGATGAATAATAACAATGTATGTTGTATTTTGTACTGCAGGCAGTCAAGCCTCATGTTCCACTCATCAAGTTTCCAAGTAGACAAGGGTCTGTACCAAGTGAGTGTTGATTGTTTAAATATTTTTAAAAGTTGAATATCTGTTGTTTGTGCAAGATGTAACCAAAACATTTGGTGTTAAATGGTCAGGAGGGATGGAACAAGTGAGGTGATTCAGATGATTTTCAAAATGGCATCTTCGATCCCCCACTGGATGACGATGCGTAAAATAACCCACAGAAACACCATTTTGGGACTGGAACCGGCTTCATTTGCCCCAAGCACTCTATACGGGCTAGTAATGGCAGGTAAGGATGATGCAATAGTGGACTTATTCATGCTGAATACATTTAAATGTGCATAAACGATGTCTGTGGCAAAGAAAACACGTTCTTTAGCTTCTAGCAACACAACATGCGGCGCAGAAGATTTTTCCTCCCATTAAAAAGTGAAGCATTTCACTAAATTTGTAGGCGTTCAAGAGAAGCAAAGAGCGCTCATTTGCCAACATGAAGCGCTCATGCAGCGCTTCGTACCCCTTAACAAGCCGAATGTATGTTCTGAATCTGTATGTGTGCGTGAGTGCACATGCATGCATGTGTGTGTTTGTGTGTGTGTGTTTCTGACAGTCAAATTCCATGTGATAGGCTTAGCAGCTTGGCAAATGATTAAATTCTGCAATTGTGTTGCATTTATAGAAAACTATCTGACTCTGAGAGATATTTTGAGAATTTTAAAAAAAGTTTCTTGATACACACTATTGTCTCAGTGGAGCACATTTTTAATCAGTTTGATGTTGATGTCTGATGTTGATTTATGTTTCTATTCTTAGCTCTGCCTCTACTACAGTGCCTCAAATATAAGAAAACCACACACTTGTGACATGAAATTTGACAGTGTACAAGGAAGTTTTGTATTAAAAGTATTCAAATCAAGCTGAATGTCCTGCTGCAGAGGCTCAGAAATACATTGTGGAGGTCTGAATTATTTGTGCCATAGCCTGATTGTCATCAATTGCATACATTTTCTATGTATAAGACTTTGGAATTTGAAACACTGTATTTTGTCCAATAGGCGCGCCTCCCCTAAAAAACGCGCCCCCCATCTCCCCTTCCATCCCCGCCTCATGCTCGCCTGGAAAATGAAAGTACTGACTCTTACTCGAATGGCCAGGGCTGTCGTAGTCATCATAACTAAGAAGTCTCCAGAGAACCATCATTGCTGTCAGTGAGCACAATGGAGCGCTGGTTTTCCAGAGCATCCTCTGCCGGTAGTACTTCCGTCTTGGAAAATTCCTCGAACTCAATATTGGACTTGTCAGTATCTTTGGCCAGGAAGAGATCATCTTCACTCCCGTAGAGTTTTTGTAAAGCTCTCTTTGATTGGTGATGACTTCCCTCATCCTCCGGCTTAGCTGCGTTCAGTGAAAACGGTGGGTGATGTGGACTCAAATAGACGCGCCCGGCGTGACTATTAGACAAACTACGGTATTTAGTTTTGTACATAATGAAAGTGTGAATGGACACAATGAAAATCTGGATGTAGAATGCATTTATCATGACAGGATGCTGCACATAATAAGGCTGAGCTTTAGTGCATGACCTGTGTATTTGTGTGTGTGCGCGCATATTTGTGTGTGTGTGTGTGTGTTTGTGTCTGGCTCATGCATACATGCATGTATGTGTGCCAAAGCACCAGAATTCAGCAGGTTTGCTGCTCTTGAGCACTTCACAGAAGTGGGGAAGGGGCGGGGTAGGGGGATGAAGAATGACATGAGCTCTGGAATGATCTAGAATTTCATGTGCTGTTTTGATTTTTACAGAGTACAACCCTATGGCAATGACATCAGCTGGTGCCCCTTCTGCCTCCCCCTCTGGCACCCCTTCCACAGCCCCAGCTGCCTCCTCCAAGCCTGCAGGTTCCACACCCAGGGGGTCTAGCATTGACGCCAATGAGCTGCCCCTCAAGTACTGGAGGCGGCCCATATCTGCAGAGGAGATGGAGTACATCGAGGTGAGCTGCTGCATGTATCTAGTTGGACTGAAGTGGAGATGACTCTAGCCCTTCGTTTTTAGAGTTGTGTTGTGACAGACTATGTTTCAAGGTGAAGACTTTGCCATGAGTTGCGTTGTTTGCACTCTCCCTGTTTATAAATTCCTTGGATTTGTGGCTTTTATTGTTTTCTTGTCTTTGGTTGGTGGATGTGACTGCCTCTGTCTGTATCAGGGTAACTATTTCTGACTGAGATACTTTCTTTCCATCTGTCTGCCCATCGATTTCTCCTTCCTGTCATCCTGCCATTACTTTGTGTCCATCCATCCATCTATCCAATAGTAATCTGTCTGTTGATTAAAGCCAGTAAATCTCTCTCTCTCTCTCTCTCTCTCTCTCTCTCTCTCTCTCTCTCTCTCTCTCTCTTTCTCTCAGCTGTTCTTTGATGAACGCAAAACAGGGAAATGCCTTAACATTGCAGGCTTTTAAAGACTGTTTTTTTCATCAATATTTGCATCCTGGATACATAATTTTTTCTGTTCAGCATTTTAATAAGGCACTATCTATTGTGCAGTTTTGATTTGGAACATTCATCAACTTGATTTCTAGATGCACTTATAATCAGCTCAGTTTAATTACAGTTGTCTCCCCTTAGCTTCTTAGGTTGGCTCCCACAATTTTTGTCTGTACAGTTTGTCTTGCCCTTGATAGTAGGCGTGTTCACGAGGCGCAGCAATGTGCAGTGCTGCACAGCGCTTGCGCCGTGAAACGGCTTGTTCGGGACTCGTAGCGCTGCAAAGTGCTGCATGTGATTCGGCGCTTTGCAGCGCTGCGCGTCCTGAACAAGCCGTTTCATAGCGCAAGCGCTGAGCAGCGCTGCACATTGCTGCGCCTCGTGAACAAGGCTATAGATTCATGTTTTGATTTCAACATATCACCATGAAATATGGTTTGCTCTTTCTGATGAGTGCTATGATTATTTCACTGATAATATCTATAATTCCATCAGAGTTAAACATTTTAACAAGTACTCTAAAAAAAAAGTAAAGTATCTACTTTGTTCTGTCCTTGAGTTCTGCTTTTTCTGTTGACAGAAAGGTGGACCTGTTTGATGACCTCCTCCCTCTAGGAACCGACTGAGGTGTGAAAGAGAGAGTGCTGTGTGAACTGCTAGTGGGGAGGCCAGTCCTGCCCAGGCCTTCTGAATCTCTATCTCAAGGAACGACTTTCGACCCAGCACCCAATAGTCGGACATAACTTGGCCATCTTGGACTCGCATGAGAATCTGCCCAAGGTTCTGAAGATCTGCAGAATGATATCCGGAAGTCATGGGTTGTGTCATGGTACCTTTGGTTTTCCCCATACAGAAGTGTGCAGCTTCTCTGTGTACAAAATGTGAGCAGTTGTTTGAATGCTATGATACATGCTGAATGCCCCTTTTACACTGATCTGTACAAAATCATTAGCTGGTACAAAAACCCCAAGACTGTTGTGCCTTCATTTGTATACTTTTGATGTAATACTGTCAACTTTTGTGTAAAATCATGCATACATTACCACCAAAAATGTAAAGGTGAAGAATTATAGATCCAAGAGAGTAAACCAATTAGGAAAAACTGCAGTCGTGCCGTATAACTTCTGAAAACTGTGATATTTTGTTGTCCTCTGTGTAGACATAAAGAAGTATGTCAACTCAGATGTAGTGTACATAATAATGTCTGAGAGAATGAATTGTGGCACCTGTAGTTTTGAAAACATTTTGCACAGAGGGTTGATAATTAACTTGCTTAGACTAACATGAAGTTGCTGTCACATCCTCCAATTGGCTCACCCAAACTTAAGACTGAGTGGAATTTTTCCAAAACATACATTTAGTTTTTCTGGTTTTTCCTGGAGGTTCTCATATTCTTATCTATTGCATTGGGCAAGATTATATTTTGTCTGCATTGCAGGGGAATATTGCTTTGCTTAAAGTGGAGATAAGTTTGGAGAGCAAATCACTTATACATCTTATGGATTTTTAATACTTAAAGTCACAGCCAAATTAAGTGGCTATGCCGACGTGGTGGAATTTTGTGCCTCAAGTTCAAATAAACTATAGCACATCCCTATGCTGTCTGTATTGAACTTGGTGTTGCTGGGTCGTTTTTCGGGTCGTTTTTCTACTTCACACTGACCTAACCTTTGAAATGGGGAAAGCTTTCACATGGTCATACACCGTTGATTTATTTCCATCAGCATTTACTTTTAAATTTTGGAAAAACCGGGTCACATGAAGAAAAAATGTACTGGGATTCAAAACCATGCATGACCGGCAGAAAATGGATGAGAAATAATAAATATAAATCATGGAGACACATCTAATCTTTCTGTATTCTGAAATAAGAATACTGAAAAGCCCTTAACAGCTCTTTAAAATGTAATCACGTGCTTGCACTTCAAATTAAATTAGGGCAAAGCTCAGATGACAAACGCAAAAATATAGATTCATAGTTTATTGCAAAAAAGTACAGAAGGGCCAACTAGAAAATTTAATAAAATGTAGTGATGTGGTTCTATGTCAAGCTCAAACAACTCACATGAGGGGGGAAACAAACCAGACAAACTGTCGTTCTTACAGATGCCAACCTTGCAGGAAAAACAAAAGGAAAGACTTACAAATGCCTACTGGTTTTGTTCACACCAAAAAGGTTTCTGAACTTTCTGCTTAGCAAGCTTGTAGTAATGTCATGCCAAGCAAAAATGTTGGCTGCTCTTGAGACTACAGAGCCTTGCAAAATGGGACCAGGAAATGTATAACCCATCCTGGCCTTTCCACAGTGCAATGTTCAAAAGGTTGGGCCAACGGAAAATTGTCAAAATGAAAGTGCTTGCGTCTTCACATCAATTAACCCCTTCACTGC
The DNA here is from genome assembly GCA_034096865.1 of Theodoxus fluviatilis. Lineage (NCBI taxonomy): Eukaryota > Metazoa > Mollusca > Gastropoda > Cycloneritida > Neritidae > Theodoxus > Theodoxus fluviatilis. Next base: position 46,765 of record JAWQFJ010028641.1, read on the forward strand.
TGGTGTCTTTTGCCCTAGCTTTTCCTGGACAAATTAAGCCACAAATTCTAAGGTCAAAGGAGCAAATTAAATGGGGGAGGTAAATCACCATGCAATGGCATGGATTTTCAGCAGTGCTGGGCAAGATGGAGAAAGCACTGCAAACTGGTGTACAAGGTAGGCCTACATCTACACAGCACTGTCCAGAGCATGAATAGGGTGGACAACATGCCTCCACAGTGCAGTCAAGGGGTTAACAGAAGCAGAGTGGGTAAACAGTAACTATGGATCATCTGCGACTGCCTCTTCTTCAACTGGAAACCAAGGGCAGAGATGCAGGTAGTGCCAGAATTAATTTTACTGCTATCATTACTCTCAGGAAATTTTATCTCAAACAGTTGCACCGAGTTTAACCAGTCACGACAGGAATATTACTTGTATAGCAGGAACTAATGCAAAATAAATGTCTTCTGGGTAAGTTGGACAGGATATTCCATAATTATTAACATTAGGTAAAGTTTTGTATGGTTTCAGAGCTACAAAAAAAAGTTTTGTCCTTTAGGCAGATATGAAAGAGTAGTTAAAATGGTTTCACTAGTTGAACACAAAGTTTGCATAAAATGGACTCCCCCCAAAAAAAAATTTAGGTAGCATAAACGATTTACTTTGGTCACTGCTTTAACTATTCATGATGCAGCATCATATGATGCAACATGCAGAACAGCCGTTGACATGCAGGTTCATATGCTGCTGCCCATGTGCAGTTTTCCTTCTTGTACGGGAAAATTCAAATTTAGTTTTTTAAAAAATTCTTCTAAATATGTCCATTTTCTTGTGATTCCATGGATAAGACACACTAAGAATACTGCACCTTGAATGAGTAAAAACAAAGCCACAGAAAGTTCTATTCCCACAGCACAATTGAGTATCACTGCCAGCACTTCTTCAAACATTAGAATGGCAGTTCATGAGGCAAAATGCAATATACCTCTAAAATTATTAATTTAAGTCACTCGTATGGACATCTCAAGCAACTCTTAAGAGAAGAAGAAAGAAATGCATTTGAGTCCATCAGAAACTGAATGAAATTTACAACAGAAAAATGCAGTGCCTCCATCTCTTTGATCCCTATTTTTGCAAAAAATGGCTTAAAACCAAAAAAAGTTGGATCTTAAGGCAGAACGGATAATGTCTGGAGTTTCAGGAAGGCGACTGCATTCATGAAAATGCACTGTAGTCTCCATGTGTCGAACAGTAAACCTATCGAGATACTGGTTCCAAAGAAATAAAAACTTGTGTTGTGCAATGGCTTAAATTCTTCTATTTTAAAGTCTTCAGAAACATTGACTTTTTTTTTTAAGAATGTGGCAGAAAGTCACAAGAGTCGTTTACTGTACTTACCAACCTCCAAACACTTTACAACACATCTACAGGATGACTGCTAATACTGTTTTTTACAAAAGAACAAAAATTAATTTACAAAGGCTACCAGCAGTCCTGTCTTCCTGCTACAAACAGATGACCTCATCTGACCATCATGAAACTCAAAGACAACCCACATGACCTACTTATGCCAGATATCAATATGAATGAAATTTGCCTCCAAGAAGCAGCTCCTCTGTAAACACCGAGTTAGCTCATTGGCATTTTAAAAGTGGAATGTAATTAGCATAGATGTTTAATCGAAAGACAGAATTCAATGTCATCTCTGACCACAACTCAATATCATGCCATGGGTGCGTCTGTCTGTCTCTGTCTCCGTCTGTCTATCTGGCCGTCTGTCTCCCATATCTCTTCATAACCGTTTCAAAGACTTATGGCATGTTTACTATTTTTAAAAGTCTGTACTGACAATGTCATCAGTAGGACTTAAATGCACAAAATATTCAGCATTCCACCCACAGGAATACAAAGACTAGGCAGAAAATAGGGTTAGCTTCACTCAAGACAGTGCAGAAAGTCATTTAATGTCCATGTACGCATGAGGCATTCAAAAACATTCATGTTCACAACTTTAAAAAACATAGCTTCTTAATCAGTGCGCATTTTTACTTATAATTAATTCAAGGAAGGAGAGGGAGGGAAGAGAGAGAGAAAGAGGGCGGGGGGGGGGGGGGGGGGGGGGGGAGGGGGAATGAGAGAGAGAGAGAGAGAGAGAGAGAGGGAGGGAGAGGGGGGGTGAGAGAGAGAGGGTGAGAGAGAGAAAGGAGAGAGAGAGAGAGAGAGAGAGAGGGAGAGAGAGAGCAAGAGAGAGAGGGAGGGAGAGAGAGAGGGAGCGAGAGAGAGAGGGAGAGAGAGAGAGAGAGATAGAAAGAGAGAGAGAGAGAAAGAGAACGAACGAACAACAACGAACAAATAGTTTATTGTGTAGGCCATTGGCCCATTACAATCAGAAATAGTACATGATATGGTCAACACGTGTTTTCTGTACAAAAACCATTACAGAGAGAGAGCGTTTCCACACTATACAGTGAGAGCTCCGCTTCTGCATCACAGAATGGAAAGAGAGAGAGATAGAGAGAGAGAGAGAGAGAAAGAGCATAAATCCCTCTGGATTAGGCCTTGGCAGCAATCACCAGGTAAACCTTTTCTGACACATGACTTATGGACAGAATATTGCTGCAATTGACAACAGAAATGGCACATGAGAAAAATGCAGTTGAAGATTTTAATTTCAACTTTCTCAAAATGACCAACACAGGAAACTTAAAACCACGTAGTGATAAAAAAAGCTACAAAATGCTGCTGAAGCTGCCTCCCTTTAGATGTGGAGGAAACACATACTTCTCTGATGGGCTCGATGTCTTCTAAAGTTTGATCTTCAAGATACCTCCTGGTGGCACATTACTGCTGCTTGGGGCCAGCTGTGTGAGTGCTATTGGAGCAGGCCCCAAGAGCACACAGGCCACAGCATTCCAGCTGATGAGAGCTATGTCTGTGTAGCACAGCTTGACCGGGCAGCAACTTTTATATTTTGGGTTTCAAGACCTCCAGTCAGTAAAAATAAACACAGCCACACTTTCCTTCATTCTGATTTTATCCATTCCTTTGCCAAGCTTAGAGGTTGCTCATGAAAACCCAGTGTAAAAATATTTGTTATCCTCACTTTCCTTTCATCTACATGCCAACACATTTTTCAATGTGAAATTGGAGAAAAAAAACTTGAACAAATTAAAGTTAGTGTTTTTGTTCTCCATGTGGAACAAATGTACAGGGGATGACTGATAGAGCTGCTCCACTTTTAAAGTAAACAAGAAGGGCAAAGCCCATACGACTCACATACTTGACCTTGACCTTTATATGACCTTGACCTTCAGGTGACCTTCAAGGTCAAGGTCAAACAACTAAACCTACCAATGACATCATACACAAAGAAATGCTTTACACATTTTTCCTACCAAAATACATGTGACAAGGTCATGCAACACAAAGCTGTTAATTCAAGACATAGGAAGCACAATGGTGCTTATTGGCACTTTCTACCATGAGATATAGTCACTTTTAGTGGTTCACTACCCCATTTTGGTCACATTTCATAAGGGTCAAAGTGACCTTGACCTTGATGATATGTGAACAAATGTGTCTCATGATGAAAGTATAACATGTGCCCCACATAATTATTAAGTTTGAAACAGTTATCTTCCATAGTTCAGGGTCAAGGTCACTTCAAAATATGTATACAATCCAACTTTGAAGAGCTCCTGTGACCTTGACCTTGAAGCAAGGTCAACCAAACTGGTATCAAAAGATAGGGCTTGCTTTGACCTATATACCACTTGTAGCTAAGGTCGCCATTCTCAATAACGTGGAAGAAAATTGGGAAAATGTGAAAAATGACTGTTTTTTAGACCACATTTATGGCTCCTGTGACCTTGACCTTGAAGCAAGGTCAAGTCACCATGTATGTTTTTTGAGGCCTTGTCATCATACACCATCATGCCACATTTGGTGTTGATAGACTTAATAGTCTCCGAGAAAAATCCAACGTTTAAGTTTTTTACGCCCGGACGGACGACACGGCTCAGTACATAGACTCACTTTTGCTTCGCATGTGAGTCAAAAAGAATGTGAATGATAACTTTCCGGGGAAAGAAATAGGAACCAACTAAGCCATCTGTACATTAGCACCAAATTAATTCAGAGCTTGAATGCCTGCATTACAAACAACCTGTGGAAAAAAAGGAATTTGTATCACTATCAAGTCTACTGTTCCTGCTCATTCTCTTCACCATCATCCAAAATGCAGTCAGTCACTGCAGTCTCATAGGGTTCAAGAACTTTTGTCAATACTTCTGTGTCCACAAAGGAGGAAGCAGGAGCAATTCCAAAACTAATAAGAGACAGCTAATAAAAATGCCAAATGTGCTTTATAGTGAGAAGACTTCTTGGAAAAGTTGAAGGGCAGCCAGCACCAAGTATTACTGCCAGGAGGCATCGGGCAGAATCTCAGAGCACCAGATAAGTAGCTTCAAGCAAGCCAGTTCTCACCTGGAGCACCAGCAAAGTAGCTCCACGCATCCCAGTTCTCACAGAGCACCACAGCCTGCAGATCTTAAGCACCAAACACTTCCAGAGGCACTGTTCAATAACAGCACAAGCATGACTGCCTCCTATAGAAACCCAAGCATATTTTCTAGCTAAAACTCAAGAGAAAAAATAATAAAATCACACAACGAGTACTTTGATAATCTGCTGTGCAAACACATAGGTGGGATCTTAGCGCAGCCTCCAAAACCATTATCATGTTAAGTACAAAATGAAACTCAAGACGCATGATGACACACCCACTCACCCACCCACCCCCACAAATAAATGTTGTGGTTTCAATAACTTGATTAACCCCATTTTTCTTCCGCTGACCTTATTTTTTTATCATGCAAAAAGAGATAAATCGAAATTAAGCAACAGTGTGCTGTTCCATCATCCTTGCCCTTTAAGGCCTCTGGGAATCCACAATATCAATTTAATAAGTAGTTTTCAGTGAAGGAAATTCTCATGTTCAGATGAATCTACTGTATACATGACATATCTTAGAAACACACACAAATGTTTGCAGTCTCAGTCTGGTCTCCTAAAAGAAAAAAGTGTTCAAGTCTATCTGTAGACTTTTCTTTTTCTTTTTAAAAAGTGTTTCTCGAACCACAACTATTTTTTGAGGGGGCCTTTTATGTTACCCACCAGCACAACACCAGTCCAACTCAAACAAGGCTATTTGGCGCTAATCAAAGTCAGTTACATGGGGGGGGGGGGGGGGGGGGGGGTTTAATGCATGGGGAACGCCAAATTTTCATTTCCTTGAATAATTTGCCTAGAAAATAAATGCCAATTCACATTAAAATTTACTTTTTACTGCCACACCTCTGCTATGGATCACTTGCATAAAAAAAACTGCAGAAGCCATTTTCTCAAAATTGCTGCTGGAATGATTCTAATCTTTAAATGGGCGCAACTTCTATAACTTGGACCCTACAGCGTTTACACTTTAAAGTTTAAATTAAGACATTGCAGACTTTGAAACTGCTTGTATCTCAAACACACACAAATCAAGTTGCAACTGCTCTTGTGGTGGTTAGTTACATTATGGGGACACTACAAAGCAACTCAGTATCCCCCAGCCCTTCCCAAACTTCACCCAAACTCAAGTACAAACAGACTCAGGCAATGCAGAAAAAAGGGGGGGGGGGGGGGGGGGGGAATCAGTGCTAGCTCAGCAACAGGCTTTGTCCCCAACTGCAAGTGACTTGTAATCACTTAATGACATCTTCCGAGAGCTTATAGTGAATCGTTTCTGTCCAATTCTGGTGAAGTGAACAATCACAATGCGAAGGGGAAAAAAAGCATTCCAGGAAAAGGAAATCATGAGATGATACCTGGAGTTGACAAGTTTCCATAAATTATTGAACCACATTCATAGCACCACACTCACAGGTAACCAGGTGGCTATGAAGACTGGTTGAGAAAACATTCTGGTGTCTTTGGACAGAAATCAAGCTGATGCACACAACAAGGAGATGCAAGAGCACCTGTCTGCTCATCTGGCAAGAAGTGCATCACCTGTACATGACTGGCTCAAACATGACAGCACAGTTGCATTTCTCTGCTGCACAGGTTTCTCTGGGACCATGCATCATCTGCAGAGTGAATCCAGCATTCCCCACACATGGCATCCATGCCAAAATCACCATTTCCTCTGTCTCAAGACTTTCCACAGAGCTTTGGGCCAGCCATTCACTGATGCCAACACGACTGGAGTGAATCTCCCAACACACACAACAGTACCCTTTAACTTCAAATAGAGACAATCAGATACACACGCACACACACACATGCATGCATGCACACACATGCATGCATACACATGCATGCACAAATGCATGCACACACACATGCACACATGCACTTATGCATGCACACATGCACTTATGCGTGTATGCATGCATGCGCACGCACACACACACACACTTACTTTAAAACACATCAAACCAACGTGCATTTGCAACAGCTGCCAAACTCCAACTCTGCAAGCATTTCGAGACAAAAGGCGGGGATAAGTCTCCACTTGAACAACAAGACATGAAGTCAGTTCCACATGAACACATGGACAGCCAAGAGATGGGAGATTCAGCCATCCTGGCTCAAGAACTCAAAGGGGTTGCCATGAATGGGGCAATCGTCATGGGGATGGTTGATGACCACATCAGCCACACACTCCTGCAGCCGCCTGATGACCTCGATGGGAGCGGTGGCCAAGTTGCAGCGGATCCGCTCCCCCTCCACGTCTGTGTAGTGCTGGCTCTCCACAATGACCTGGCCCAGCCTCACTATCAGGTCAGGGTCCGTGACAGAGTTGAACTTGCACTGGAGTCTGCATAGCTCCAGGCGACTCACGCCATTGGTGGATGACTGGATCTGGTTAGGGCTGAGGCAGCAGGTGCACTCCGCAGCCTCCCTCTCTTTTGCCTCCTTTCTCCGCTTCTCCTCCTCCTCTCCCTCCTTGCTCTCTGACTTCTCCTTCTTGTGCTTCTTGCTGCTAGACGGCTTGGAGCTGGAGGACTTCGTCTTGGCTGAGGAGGCTGAAGAGGACTTCTTGTCCTTCTCTCCAAACTTCTGATGCTTTTCCTTGACTGTGGCTGTGGAGGACGAGTGGGACGGTGTGGAGGCTGACTTCTTGGAGGGACTGGGACTGGCATGTCTGTGTGTGGAGCCAGAGCTGCCCTTTCCCGAACTGCCCTTACTGGTATTGTTGGAGGAGGGGGTCAACTTGGACACTCGGGGGGAAGAGGCAGGGGCTGGGGAGGGGGCCTCTTTCTTGATATAAACTGGAGTAGGGGGTCTGGAATCCTCCTCCTCACTGAGAGAAGACAGGCTGGAAGCACTGGACAGATGAGTTTTCACCTCTACTGAAGGAGGAGGTGGATGATCAGAGAAGTTGCTACTGTCATCATCATCATCACTGGTGTAGACGCTCTTTGCAAAGTGGGATGAATTGGGAGCAGGCTCTTCAGGGCTGGAGTCTGAGCTGTTGGAAAGGGGAGACACAGGTGCAGGGTTTTTGGTGAACTCTGGGGACAGTTCCTCCATCTTGATGAAAGGCTTGGGCTTCTCAGCTTTGGGTTTCTCCTTTTCCTCTTTCTCCACCTTCTCTGTCTTCGACTTCTTGCTCTTCTTGTGTTCATGGTGGTGGTGATGGTGGTGGTGATGACTCGACTTTGATGATAATGATGATGACTTCAACTCTCCATGCTTGGACTCGGAGATCTTATTCTCTTTTGATTCAGAACCTTTTGACTCGGAACTCTTGGAATCGGAGGACTTGACAGACTCTAAAGACTTGGACCCTTCAACCTTGCCTGAAATCTTCTCAGGCGTGCTCTTGGCCTTCTTGCTGACATCAGTCTTAGAGGTCTCGTTGCCATGGGATTTGTTCTTCTCCTTTTTGCTGCTGCTGCCTGAACTGCTGTGCTCCTTCTTGCGTTGCTTGGGGGGGCTGGGGCTGCTGTCAGGGGGTTGAGAGGGGGGGTGCTTGCCAGACTTGTGGGAACTGTGGTGACCACTGCCCCCCGAGTGGCTGGAGCTGGGGGTGAGCGGTTGGCTGTGGGAGGAGGTGTCCCCCTCACCCTGGCCACTCTGGGGACTGCTCTGGGGATGGGAGGATGGAGTGCTCTCCCCTGTGCTGAGCTTGTGCTTGGACTTGTCCTGCAATGGCATCATTGATACGAAATGTCAAAGGAATTAGAGTGAGGGGTGGGAGTGAGGGTGGGATGGATGGTTGGATGGATGGATGGATGGATGATGGTTGGATGGATGGATGGATGGATGGATGGATGGATGGGATGGATGGATGGATGGATGGATGGATGGATGGATGGACGAAGTTTTATGGCCCATCAGCCTATGTAGACTACGGCAATTGATCATGAAAAATCATTAGAGCTGGTTAGAATAACAGCAAGTCCATTCACGATGCCCCTTGTTATTTGCCGCTTGCAAACCACTTAGGGAGATAGGTGGGTGTTTTCCTACACCCAACCCACGATGTGTGTGTGTGTGTGTGTGTGTATCTGTGTGTGTGTGTGTGTGTGTGTGTGTGTGTGTGTGTGTGTGTGTGTGTCTATTCTTACCCCCAACCCACAGGGGGGGGTCTACTCTTATCCCCAACCCACAGGGGGGGAGGGGGGTCCATTCTTATCCCCAACCCACAAGGGGGTAGGATGGGAAGGAAAAGATCGTTCGTAAGAAATAGCACCAACAAAGTTAAAAGCTGGTATGCACTTCATGATACTTTCGTCAAAAGCACATACTTGTATAAATCATGAACAGGCAGTCCACAGTCATGTCATATGAGTGCACAATGGATTACTCATAAATAAGAAAGAAGGCTGGCCTTGGGCATCAGTCTGTCTGTTGCTTCTTGCCTCTCAACATTTTCATGTCTGGTTTTTGAACTCAAAGAGTCCAGATATTCATCACATCTCAGTTCAGTTCAGTTCAGTCTCTTAACCCTGAGATGGGTTGTTGAGGCACCACTGATGACTTCCGGACAATCTTCCTCCATCGATCTCCATCCTCTGTGGCTGGCTGTGAGTCAGCAAAGGTCAAGCCTGTCCACTCTTTGATGTTGTCTTCCCACCTCTTTCTCTGCCTGCCTCTCCTCCCAACTGGTACGGTACCTTGCAGGATCTTGGCCAGCCCACTGCCTCTTGACACGTGACCGTACCACTTCAGCTTTCCACGATTGAGAGCAGGTCTTCGTACTGTCCAAATGCTCTCCTGATCCTGTTGTTGACTTCCTCATTTGTGACATGGTCTTTATATGAGATGTTCAGAATTTTGCGGTAGCATCTCATTTCCAGGGCTTGTATCCATCTCTGTAGTTTTGATGTGAGTGTCCAGAACTCACATGCATACATCTATCCACTCAATTTGTGTGAGCTTTGCAACATACCAGAGATAGACATGAGCCTGTAAACCCCAACACTTGTACCATGCACAAGAATCATGCAATAGGGTAACACTATCATGGCAATAAAGAACAGGGTTGGTAGGTAGGCCCGCCTTTTGTTAGGCCAGATTGCCTGTGTGTGTGTGTGTGTGTGTGTGTGTGTGTGTGTGTGTGTGTGTGTGTGTGCGCGCGCGTTGTGGTGTGTTTTGTTGTGTTGTGGTGTGCATGCAAGCACATATTTAATAAGAAATGTCATGTATACAGTGAACTCATTAACATAAATCAAAATTCTACTTTAGCTGAAAACTAAAAAAAAAAAACTTCAATAGCACATAGTGCTCATCTTTATGTCTGCAGTCTGACACTCTACTGACATGAAGGGCATGCAGTGGGTTAGCAAACAAATCCTTTTGTTTTCACAACCGGAAACAAGTTTCGGGTCAGCAGAAAACAAAACTGGGGTCAATCAGGTAAGCATAATCACACCTTTTTTTCCCAACACACCCATACCTTGGAGGAGCTGTGTGTCTTGGTCTTCTTCCCATCAGAACCCCCAGACTCACTCATCGACTGAAAAAGATCATTCCAGAGAATGACTGCAAATCCAGCCTTTACACCAGCATCTCTACTCAGGGCCGCGTTTCATAGACGCAAGGTCTCGTGAGGCATCGGCCGGTGTCAACGTGTGTCATCATTTAATTGCCTTCACATCTGCTTTCATCATGTTGACAGATGTCGGCACCGGTCTACTCCTCGCAAGATCCTGGCTTTCCTGGTGTCTATGCAGTGCGACTCATACAGCTGATACAAAAAGAAGATGGTATCACAAGGTCTGTGCCTTTATGTATCTGCAGACTGCACACTGAAAAGTGAAAAGAGAAAAAACAAAAACTTAAGTTCTGCAACATTAGACAAATAGTTATCAGTACTGCTTGGGGCTGGCCCTGGCGGAGCTACTGAAGCAGGCCCTGAGTGCCCAGCAACCAAGGGCTCCAGCTGTTGTGGGGGAAGCAGCTCCATCGTTGTGTTGAGTACTCTCTCTATGTGTTCAGGCACCAGTACCCATTTATAAATTGTTTACTCCAATCACCCTTGGGTCGTTCTCAGGAACATGGGTCAAAGGGGGGGTGCATACTTTCAGCGTTTAAAAGTCGGATTTTAGTTATGTGTATCAATGTTTTTATTTGCTACTTGTGTTTGTGACATAATAAAGATATATTCACCAAAACGCCAAATGTTTTGTTCTTTTATTGTGTCTTATACATTTGTTTATGTGTTGAAAAAAGCTATCTTTGGCGTGGCCATTTTGTGACATGACAACAGTGCCTCCGAAATTCACAAACTTTCCTCTGTTATTTTCACCCAAATGGGAGAAATCACTGTGAGTTACAGAGAAGATATAAGTAGTTTAACGGGTAATATGTCGATTTTGTAGTTTAACTTCCAAATTTTGATAATTTTATTACCGAAATTTGCGTGTCAGTCGAAACGCTTCGTGTCCGACGAATCTCCAAACTTGTTTCCAAGTCCTGAACGTGCCAGGTACACATTCTTGCACTACTTTTACACATATGTATTCGTGGGCGGAAATAGCTCCACAATGGAACTAAATTTACAGTGTGACAGAATCATTGAGCTGTAGGATGGCCCAAAATGTTTGTCAAATCGGCTTCGTGTCCAAATGTTTGTGTTTCGACTGACCAGTTGTTTTTTTTTCTTCCCAAACATTGTGGAACATCTGAGAACTATTTTCTGTTCACGTATCGTGCGCGTGTTCTTGGCGGAGGTTCACATCTATGGGAAGCTGTGATTGGTCACTTAGTTTGCAGAGAGAAACACGTGCTTCCATTTCGTGTCTTGTGCACAATCGGAAGTTGCGACTGCCCGCCGTGTCAGTCCCTTCGGCGATAAAGGTAAGATTTCCAACACGTGTGATATTTTTCTGCCGAAATAATGCTTTGTAAATCTGCATAAACGATTTATCCTTTCTTTGGTTCTAAAGCATTGATTGTTTCCAGGTGCAAATAGACGTGCGGAATATTTTTTCGAAAAAAAATGCAGCGCATCTATTTTTGGAATTGAAAGGTCGACGGACAATTTCTCTCACAAATCGATTTCTGTTGGAACGAAAGTTCTCTGCTGGGTTTTAAACTGAAGTAGACTGCATTTTGGCAACGTATGTGAACGATTACTGATGGTATTTATCTAGTTTCTTTGAAATCATAGGATTCGGGTTCGAAAGGGCAGTCGAAGCAGGACGCCACGTGGGAAAATCACACGTGGTGTCTTCGTTCGACTGCCCATATCGGCATCGTGTCTGTTTACGACTGACACACTCTCTGTGGTTGAATCATGGATGTCTTGTTTCGACTGCATGTGTTTTTTTAATTATGCATCTGAACATTTGTAGACCCAAAGGGGGTAATTTTGTATCGCCTGTTTAAGATCGTATTTGAACTGAATGAAAAAAATCTTTTGTATTATTTTGTGATCACCGCAATGACGAAAAAGTGTGTCAGTCGTAACAAAGACGCCAAAGCGATCGTGCCGTGTTTCGACTGTGGCAATAAATGAAGTTGCAGATTCCCACTATCCTGTTTGTTGAAGAAAAGCTGTGTTGTGGATGTAATGGAAGTTTTAAAGTCAAAGGAAAATCCTATTTTAATCGGGATTTTTTTTTTTTTTTTTTTTTTTTAACTTTAATGAAGGAAGCAGTAATGGAATGAAAATGTTTGTGGTGTCTTCATTGGACAAAAACTCTATAACCCTGAATTGGCTCTTTGCAGTCTGCGCTGCGCTCAAAGCAATATGTTATTATTATACAAAAACTCTAGATAAGCTAAACATTAAACAGGAATTTCACAAATATTAATTTTAAATGTGTAAAATGGAGTATAATTGGTTTTCTCACACAAGACTACTATTGATGTCGGTTTGTATAATTACTTATTAGTTTTTGTGTTTCTTTCTCTTGCTTGATGACTACCATTATTGCAGTTTTTTTGGTCCTTTAGAAGCATTTTCAGTTGTAACAAAGTTAAAACCTTTAGGACTGTAATTGCTGGAAAATGTTTTGGCAAACCAGCAAAACAATCGTGACATGAAGTGTCACCTTTATTATCTGGAAATCTATACATTTCTGTTTATTGTAATGGAGGGATATAACTTGTCAAGGTCAATCTTTTTCAGTATGGTGTCTCCCCGTAAAAGCTGCCGACTCAAATGTCAAGCTGAGCAAGGCGATGGACAAAGTCAACCCCCACCTCCTCCAGCTGCCACACCTCTTCCTCCACAGAAAAAATTGACCGAGGCAGAAAGATGTAGGCTGTATCGCCAGAAGAGAAAAGAAAATCCAGAGGTGTACGCAGCATACCTGGAGAAGAACAGAAAAAAGTGCCAGAAATATAGGGATAAAATGGATGAGACACAGAGAGCAGAATATATAGAAAAGGGAAAGCAAAGGGTCAGTGACTCAAGGAAAAGGAAAGCGGAGGAGAAAACTACACAGCCAAAGAAAAGAGTCACCAGAACAGATGTTTCTGCCCAAGCTGCCAAACGAGAGAAGTGGAGACTGGCAAGGGCAAATTCAAGGGCACTCCAACACTGGAAGACAACAGAAGCAATAAACAGGAAAAGAAGAGGTGACTATGCGGCAAAGAAAATTAAGCCAAAATCGGAACCTTCTACTCCGTCTTCCATAGATTTGGATGAAAGAACAGGATCGGCTCAAAGGAAGGCTCTCCAGAGGGCAAAGGCATCCCTTCCACAAAGCCCAACAAAGTACGTCCATACTGTAGAAGCCCTCATCCATACTTCCACACCCAGAAAGAAGCTACTGTTTTACTCCAGAAATCCAGACCTGACCCACGAAGCAGAAATAGGCCGGAACTTCATAAAAACAGTCAGAGAACTCAGAGCAAAGCAGTTTGTGGACAACCGAAATACAAGGAAAATTGTTCTTGAAATTGCAAAAAGGGGTTTTTCGGGCACCATGGGTGACATGGCACTTCTATTGAATGTGAACAAGAAGACACTGAAGAGGCATGCAGAAGGAAAGAAAAGCAATCAGAGAGTGGAAACGAACGCCGCAAGAAATGAGACGGTCGTACATTTTCTGGAGGAAACTGCGACAGTGCTACCAGATAAGAAATTAGTCAGCAAGAAGACTGGAACGGCAGCTTCTTTTCTTCAAAGACCTTTGCGAGAGCTCCACAAGGATTTCACGGCAGCAGGAGGTAACATTCCCTTTTCGTCGTTTGCAAAATGTCGTCCAAGCAATGTCCGCCTTATGTCCCAAGCGAAGTTGCGTCAATGCTTGTGCGAGTACTGCACGAACGTCAGCCTCAAACTGGACACAGTGAAAGCAGTGGCCACCCAGCGCCGGGAATACCAATGTGTGATCACCAACGAGCGAGCTGCTGTAAGGATCATCACCTGCGACCCGAAGCAAAAGTCATGCTGTTACAGCACCTGCCAACAATGTTCAGCGGATCTGATGGACGTATACCTGCAGCCTCTGCATGACGCAGATCAAGGCGATCTGATGAAGTGGTACCGGTGGGAGAACCAGATGAGAGTGATCCGCGGACAACCGGTTAGCCGCAAGTGCCTCGTGACAAAGGTTGGAGACCTCGCAACTTTGCTGGAGGAACTGAAGGCGGAGGTGAAGTTCTTGTCGCAACATTTGTTCCGAGCTGACTGGCAGCACCGACAGTTCACCACCCTGCGTAATGCAACACCATTTCCCCAGGAAACAGTCATGATGGTGCTGGACTTCGCTGAAAACTTCACTTGCCAGTACCAGCAAGAGGTCCAGGCGGCCCATTGGCATCATGACACCGTGACCCTCCACCCCATTGTGGCATACTACAAATGCCCAGCCTGTGAGACAACGACAACAGAGTCACTGGTGTTCATTTCGAATGATGGCAAGCACGACTTCCATGCAGTACAAGCCTTCATGGTGAAGACTGTGGACCACCTGCAGCAGGAGCGCGGCCTTACTATCAACCATATTGTCCAATGGACAGACGGATGTGCGGCTCAGTACAAAAGCAAGGGTCCATTTGCCGACATATCGCGGGCTCTGGAGGATTTTGGTGCCACATTGGAGAGAAATTTCTTCGGTTCCCGTCACGGGAAAGGGCCATCTGACGGAGAGAGTGCGGTTGTCAAGAACCACATGATGACTGCAATTGTGGCTGAAAACGCAGTGGTCACCAGCGCAGAGGATGTCTACAACTACCTCCAGGGATCGTCGCTTCGGAAACCGCCACCTGTCCATGGTTGCAGTCACTTCCTTCGCACATTCTTCTGGGTTCCCGAGGGGACCATCAATCGAGACCGACCTGACAGGCCAGCAAAAACTGTCAAGGGCACCCGCATGTTTCACTCTGTTAAATGCGTGGAACAAGGCCAAATCCAGTCTCGCCATCTGACCTGCACATGCCATCCATGCATGTCTGGTATCGGGGACTGCACTTTCCTGGAGGTTGTTGGTCCTTGGTCCTCGCAGACACTCTGTCCCCAAGCACGACAACGGCAGCCCTGTGTTCCCCAGCCAAGAAGACAGCAACCCCGTGCCCGTCGTCAGCAGCCGCCTGGCCGTCGTCAGCAGCCTCGTGCCCGTCGTGTCATCGTCTTGCCTGATGTCGCAGAGCCTGCCTCCCCTCCCCCTTCTGACAATGACGAGCATGCCTCCCCTGCCCCTTCTGACCATGATCATGCCTCCCCTCCACCTTCTGAACATGATGAGCCTGCCTCCCCTGCCCCTTATGACCATGCTGAGCCTGCCTCCCCTGCCCATGATGAGCCGGCCCCTTCTGCCCATGATGAGCCTGCCTCCCCTGCCCATGATGAGCCGGCCCCTTCTGCCCATGATGAGCCTGCCTCCCCTGCCCCTTATGACCATGTTGAGTCTGCCTCCCCTGCCCATGATGAGCCTGTCAATGCTGACCATGATGAGCCTGCCTCTCCTGCCCATGATGAGCCTGACAGTGCCGAGCCAGCCATTTTCATGGACCTTGGTGTGCCTGTGAACACTGCCCCTTCTGCCATGGACCAGGATGGGATCACCGCCCCTAAGAGGTACAGTGGGGCTTGTTTACCTACAGTAATTTGTCATGAATGCTTTCACATTTTGCATTTATTTGATAAATAGCTGTGTCACTATTCTCTGTATTGACCGTTTTTAGATGTTTTTGGATAATCAATCACTGAAGAAACACAAATATAAAAAAACATATTTCAAACTCACATTTTTTTCATACAGAGAGGTTCAATTGTACAAATTTGAGCACAAAGATGTTTTTTTTTAAGGCTTTTATTGACTACATCCATTACAATTTTGAACATTGTTTACAGGACTGTGACCAAGGGAGACTGGCTGAGGGTGGTGTTCCACAGCAGCAAAGGTCAAAGTGCCATGGAATATGTTGCGAAGGTAGGCTTTGTCCTCTTAGGTCTTTGTCCTCAGTTGTTTGTTGTATAAGTTATTTAGAAGCTAATCTCATGTGGTAAACAAAGGTCTTTTTTTGTGTGTGCATAGTCCACATTAGCTCATTTCACAGAGGCAAGGTAATGACAAAAGAAACACATAACTCCAGTAACTTGGCTTAAAAATGTTTTAAAAAGGCAAAATTTGCAAGGTTTTTGGTTAATATTGTCTCTGAGAGGTTTCTTCGAATATTATTGTTAATCAATTTATAACTGTGTGTTTTAGGTCCTGGACATTGATGGGACAGAGACTTTTGTCAGCTGCCTCAGGCCCCCGTACACACCTCGGTCTAAGCAGTTCACCTACCCGAAGAGCCTGATGAGACCTGGATTTCTCGGGACCAGATCACAGCATTTCTGGGACACCCGTCCATCTCCCGGATGCATATTCATTTGACAGCCTATAAATGTTGACCTTTTGTCATGAAAAATGTGTTTGTTATGTCTGAATGGCTGTTTTACAGTGAAATATCTTAAACGGTTCTTGAGTTATAGCTTCTTAAAGTGAAATATTCCATAAAATGGCCTTGTTCCGCGAGGCAAATTGATGTTTTTTCCCATTTTAAGGCTCTTTTTTAAAAAAAACAGCCTGCCATGGTCCCTGAAAAAAATTAGAGCCAGACAATAACATAGAATCTATGAAATATTTCATTGATAAGGACAGCTGTGCTTTAGTTTTGATTCTAATGACCTTCAAAGTTGCTACTTTATGCTGATTTGACATTTATGTATTACGAGCGTTTCGCCTTTCACGACCTTTGAAGTGGCATATCTCAGAAACTAATGAAGATATTCACTTACTCTTTTTTTTTCTAGTCTTTCTGCCAACTTTATAACACAACACATTATAAACTTCCTCTTCCCCCAAAAAATTTTGACTGCCGCCACCTACTCTACTGCTCCCTTCCTTCTGCCCATATTCTACTGCTTATCCTTCCTTCACATGTATCCGCCGCCATGCATTCCCCGTGCTTACTGTTCACATCAAAAATATCCCCTTTAAACCCTTCACTTCCATCACTTCACAGCTACTCCTTCCCCTGCCTAAACATGCCTCACAGCTGAATTATCTCAGTTTTAGTTTATGTTTGTTTTGTCCTGACAAATGTAATACTCAAAGTGTCAACCATTTTGTCTTGTCCCGTTTCACATGCCCAGACCAGTTTTAAGCTTTTGGTAAAGTCATTGTTAACCAAGGCCAAAATGGGCCTATTTTGTGTTTACTTTAAGACAGCTGCAAGCCATTTCATGTAGGACTACCTACTGCTCCAACTACATATTGATAGCCCATGTCAACTCATACTGTATTCAGGTTTATGAATCAGTCACCTCAAGAGTTAAAGGTGTTTACTGATATATTATGTCTAAATTACTAGGTACTGCTGTATATATATGACTGTCCATGAGAAAATGTGGTTCAAATCTTCTTATGTGTCTGTTCCAGTATGTACTGTGTTACCTGTTGCTCAAGAGATCTTGCTCTTTCTGGTACTGGTTCAGCAGCTCCTCCTGTTTCTTCTTCTCATGCATAGTCTTCTGTTCTGCCATCCATACCTGCAATGGTGCAATACAGGTTAAAAATGGCATTCCAGTCAAACATTTCTTTAATGATGTAAATGTCTATTCAATAAATACTGAATAAACATTTTCCTTCTTGACGCAGGAACAAAGGTGACGACAGTGAATAAACGGAGTTTACAGTCTATCAGCCTGTGTAGGCTATGTAAGCATGAAAATCACTAGAATAATTTTGAGTAAGTGCAAATCAAGTAACGGCATTCCAATTTATTCACCTCTTATGAATTACTTAAGGAGACGCGGTGGGTCTATTCCGACCCCCAACCCACAGGGGGTGATGACAGTACATAGATTACACTTACTTAGGTAAAATATAAAACATGCTCTGACAGCATATCAGGTGTTTCTGTGTATGCATATGAGTCATTCTTTGCTGGTCGTGACACTGAGGGGTACACTTCGTTCACACTAAAATTTATCAATGAATAGTGACTTATGAAGAAAAAAACAGTCATTAATGTATTTTGCTGATGTCAATGTAACTGGAAAATCAGCCTCATAAAAAATATCCCGTTTTTAACATTATTAATTTGGGTTTGACTTTAAATTTAGTGCTCAAAATGGCGCCGGAAAAGAGGAATGCCGACCCCTTGCTCTAAAAACCTTCTTTTTTTAAACACCAATGATAATAATCCTCAAGTACTTTTTCTTTCTGTGAATATCATTGATCAAATAAAGCAGCAGACTAATGTATTGCAGTCGCTTGCTTGTTTATCACTGTGAAAATTGGAGTTCAAATGATGGGTAACCTGCGTACTCGTGGCGTCACAAAATCCCGACCATGAAAACCCGATCTAGCAGACGATGTTTCTACCACAGAAGGAAAATTTTAGTCTCAACTGAAAAACCAATGAAACAACCACAATTATTTTAGTTTTATGACAACACACATACTGCACGGAACTTTACCTTAATTATTTTGATTTTGGTGTCACGTTCATCTCGCAGGTTACCTCAGTTTGTTTTAGATAATTATTTTGACAGCGCGAAATTTTCGCGGGGTCAGAAAGGGCTTGGAAGATTAATTTTCTAACACTTCACAAGACTTGATGACGTTTTACGGCAAATTACCACGTGGTAACTCGTGATACACCAAATTCCGTGAGGTGTCACACACACACTTGTTGAAGTGCGCAAGTTACCGATGAGCTCGAGTCGTAGTGGATGCTTCTGCGCATGTGCGTGAGCGGGAAGTGACAACACGTTCTTGCTACATTCCGACTTCGACCATTTCAGCAGCGCCAATAAACGTCATTTAGCTTAAGATTAAACCCAAATCACGCGGACCTTTAAGGTGCATGGAGTACAGTACCGCCGAGCAAGACGTTTGTTACACAACGCAGATACATTAACTCGACTGGATCTTAGCATAACTCCCCGGGTGTGCGAAGTCAGTCAGGCGGCATCTTGTTAGCGTCTCGACTAACAGAGCAATGTTTAAACGGACTATAGCAGGGACGCGTTGTCGCTAATTTGTCTTCATTTTCACTACATCATGCGCGGAGGTGATCGAGTTTGCAACTGTTTGTAATGCTTTTCTTTACTGAATTAAATATCTCGTTTTTTTAACAGCAAGGATATTTTGAGCATTTTTGACGATGAACCGAGAGCATCGCGTGTTCAGCTCGAGCAGTTTGTAGGATGCGTGAAAACTGTCAGGTCGGACTTGGCCCTTGGGTGGGGTGGAAATCTCGTTCCTAAACTAGCAGAGTGCTTCTTATTACTTTCCTGACATTGCAGATAAAGCAATTGTTTTGCTTGATGAAGTGGAGAAAGTCTTGGAGGCCCAGCTGGATCGACGTGGACATTATTTTTTAAAATTATAATTAGAGAGAGAGAGAGAGAGAGAGAGAGAGAGAGAGAGAGACTTGTCTCTCAAGCTGATGACCGGAGTTACCTGCGACAACTGTGCCATTGCTGGAGAGATAGAGAGAGAAAGAGAGAGAAAGAGTAATGAAGACCAAGAAAGACAAACAATTATTTTGTTTTTCACCTGTTTTATTTTTAATGTTGTTTCTTTGATTCTTTAACTCATTGCTTACGCAGGGATAGCATTAGGAATTTTACCTCTGTACGCAGTGTTTTTTTAAGTTTTCAAAAAATCACACAAAATCCAAATTTGGAATAACTGTTTAGTGGTTGGTACCACAAGAAAGAAAATCATTTGCACTTTCTAGCTGAAGTGCTGGATAGTTACAATATGCAGTAAGAAAATTGGGGAAAATTATTTTTAAACACCAGGTACATGCAATTTTGATTTTCTTTTTTTTTACACCTAATGTATTGTACTAATAGTCAAGAGATAGATTTTGCACAACAGTTCTGACATCAGTATTTCCACATCAAACTATATTGATGAATGATTGACTACAGGATAAAAAAATGCTTGAAAATGATTTTTTTTTGCAAGTCAGTGAGGTGAATATACACTTACTCACGCAATCTGTCTCTGCCTGAATAGAAGAAAATCTCAGAATGGCCTTCTGAGAGAAAGAAGGCGCCCTACTTGGCATAGTCATCTTTTGTGTGGTACAGTTCATTGGAGGAGTAGAGAAGGTTTTCGGCATCCTCTGCATCCGAATCGATGTCTGTGTCTGCTGTAAACACCGATTCTATCTCTTCCTCTCTCTCTGACGGCGACGGCGTCTTCGCTGTCACTTAGTGTCAGTCACGAAGTGACATCCGAAGTTGATTCGTTTTGTCTTCGCTGCAGCCACCGCTTCATTCTCGTTGACTGGGACTATTTCCGCATCAGAACCATAAAGATCTTCTTCAGAAGTCCAATATCCACCTAGATCTTCAATATCAGACCCTTCTTCCATCCACACTTCTAATACTTCGTCATTTTCATCACCGCTCAATCTCCGACAACGCAACGCCATGTCGAAGCGCGGAAACACGACGGTGGGTGAGCGTAAATACTGCTAAATGTAGCTTTCTCATGGGGACTATACTAAAGAAAAGGTAACTCCAGCAAACACAGATTGGTTACCGAATAAAGTGCTGTACGATTTACTTCCCTTGAAACAGCCATGGAGACAGGAAAAATTCATTACGGCGACCGCAACACGTAGTTGAGCTGCGTAGCCAACGGGTGTTGGCGTCACCGCAACCACGTGGTTGAGCTGCATAAGCAATGGGTTAATATAGAAACTGCCATTTTGTGTGCTCCC
This sequence comes from Theodoxus fluviatilis, assembly GCA_034096865.1. Taxonomy (NCBI): domain Eukaryota; kingdom Metazoa; phylum Mollusca; class Gastropoda; order Cycloneritida; family Neritidae; genus Theodoxus; species Theodoxus fluviatilis. The sequence continues at coordinate 67,432 of JAWQFJ010028641.1, forward strand.
TCCCCCTCAATTTGATATGAAATGGTGTCACGCACATGCAGGTTACCATTTTCTGTTTATTATTTTTAATTTTATTAAAAAGTTATCAGATTTTCTTTCACTGGTGTAATTTTATCTGTATTTATGTGGCAAACATGTGGCAAGAGTATCTGGATCATTTTATGAAAATTAGTTTTGCATAGCAAAATAACAGTGGGAGTGGTAACCTGCGCGTGGTGTCACACTATTGCTTGCGTCACAATTTTTTATATTTTTACCTAGTATCGCTGAAAAGCATACAATTGAGTAGTAATTCAAGGTTTTCTAATTGTATTAATAATTTTCTGCAAACAAAATAATTTCAAACGTTTAATGGCAGGCTTTTGTGACACCACATCATGCAGGTTACCATCTTGGCCACCCCCCCTGAGATCCGAGTTTACATTGCAAGCATCAAATCTACTGATTTAGTGTTAACATATATTCAAACAAATAGTGTTGTTCACTTTGCAATGACACAAGATAAAATATTTCACTAGTTAATTTCAAAATTGGGTCTATTTCCCCCTTTTAGTCACGACCAGCAAAGAATGACTCACATATGTGTGTGTGTGTGTGTGTGTGTGTGTGTGTGTGCATGTATTTATATTAATGTATACATGTTTGTGCATTGTACATAATTTATAGGTGTGTGCATATATGTGTATGTGCTTGCACTTGTTCACTCTGTACAATGGAAATTAGGTGCATGCAGATGCTGGTGGTAGTAAATTAATTGTTCTACTGCCTTGGTCATCATGAACTGCCCACCCAGACAGAAACTCAGAACATCCAAGTCCAAGGGACAGTAGCTCCTTTGATGTTGCTGTAAGAAAACAATTTTAATAGCTATGTTACGTACATTATGAACTACAAAAAATGTATTTAATAACTGGAGAAAGTTATCACCTCAGCTCACTTTCTCTCTCCCACACACACCCCCACTTCCCTTGCATCTTCTCACCCTCCTCTCTCCATTTCAGTCTCATCTTCCCGACTCCTATACCTCTCCCCTCCCTCCCACCTCCCCATCCCCATCTTTTGCAGATTGCTACTTTTTATTGGCACACTTGGAATGTAAGGTTCCCCACTCCATACTTCATTTGTTGAGTTATTTTACCTTCATTTCCCACTAGTCCACTGTCCTCTTCCCCCTCCTGGTACGTGCATCACACAAGTAACAATCAGTGTCATGCACCCACCACCAAAAAAAAACCTTAACTTGTACTCCCTAATTCTACTCACTAATTCCACCATACACCCAGTGTATGGTCAAGTAAGTATGGAGTGGGGAACCTTACACTATGGAAGTGACCTGTTTTCATCTTAGGTTAAGAACACCAGCAAAACCTACCCAGTTAGATCCGCAGCCGGGAGAGACTCATAGTCATACGCTTAGCAATGCTACCCTGCACCTCCATCCTGTACGAGTCGACATCCTGCAGCCAGAAGTCCAATCTAGTTCCACTATCTACACTGTCATAAAGTGATAGTACATCTTACAATTATACAATCCTGAATACAAATATCCCATCAATCTTTTGAGATTCGGAGGATGACACGGATCGGATCCACCGACAACAGCAGAAACTTGTGCGAACCGTCCGAGTCCAGCCTACCATCAGCGAGCACTTGCCACAACAACTGGGCTTCGGCTGACCTGAGCGAAATTACAACTCATCGACACCTCAGAGGTCGACGTAGGGTTTCGATGAGGTTGGAATAGTGTAGTATGGATGTCTAATTTACCACAAACAACATCATCTGTCATCATCAGACAACTAAGAGACCAAGAAATAATTTCTCGGCTTCTTAGTTGGAAATTATTAGGACACATTCCTATTTCATATGATTCCTTACCCGCTTGATATTTTCCTTGCTGGCTGGATGGAAGAACTTCTTGGTCATATAATTATTAAATCCCTTCCCCATGGTTGCTGTTTATGAATCGCAATTCAACAGAGTAGAAAATGTCGCGTCCACTCGACGCCAAAACTCTCTTCCCAGAGTGCACCGTCAAGCCTTTGCTAGAAGATAACCGGAAGTACTGATCTCCAATATCCGGGCACGTTATCGACTAGTTAACTTTCCAGTAATCACTTCGGGTGCGCACGCGCTCCTGTGCGTGTGTGTGTGTGTGTGTGTGTGTGTGTGTGTGTGTGTGTGTACGCGCGCGTGTGTTTTTGTGTGCACACGGCGACAGCAAGGAAGATGATGGTGGCGGCGACAATTGTGTTGATAGAGTGATGATAGAAGGAGCGATAGTGCCTGTGGGAACAAGGGACAAGCCCTGGCAGATCAGAGGGAGAATGGAGTTGTGTTCAGAACGTCTGGGGCTCTGGTCCGCACCTAGCTGTTTGTGTTGGAGTGTGAAAGTTAAAAAGGAATATCTAATTTGGTCAGAGGTTCTGGGACTGTCTCAGCCATTGAGAACGGAGGGGTGGAGCCAGAGGAGACAAGGGTTGGATGGGGAGAGAAGGAAAGGCGTAGGGAATTTGGTAGGCTAATAAGAAAGGGAGTGGACGAGGTTTGTATCATGTGCCCTTGTACAGTGCCTTGCAAGGAACAGGAATAAAGGAGTTTGAAAAGTCACCTGTCCGACTTGTCCTCTCCATATCCTATCCACGCTACAACATCTAGGCTACTGCCATGCTCGACAGCCACGCACCTACCACAGTGCCATACACGAAAACTATAGTGGGCGATAACATTTCTGAGAAAATGCCGAAGTTTAAGTTGAATGATGAAATGAAACCAACCTTTAACGCCTTTAAAATTGTAAATTTGTGACGTATCAATACGAAGTGAGTCATAACGCCACTTTCGGCGATATTGAAATATTGGCTTATTTGGGTGTACGTTAACTGCTCTTTTTCACTATGAAAACAGTGTGGTCCTTAAGATTATCCGTAGTAATAGTATGACCCCTACCTCCTGTGACCTTGACCCTGTTCCCACATCCCTCTTACTTGAGTGCATTGATGACGTTCTGCCTGTTCTGACACATATAATCAATGACTGCTTCCAGTCTGGCACCTTCCCCAGTGTTTTCACACAAGCTTTAGTCAAGCCCCTTCTGAAGAAGCAAGACCTGAATCCAAACAAGCTTAGCAATTACAGGCCAGTCTCCAACCTTTCCTTTCATTCAAAACTGTTAGAGAAATTAGCTTTGCAGCAGTTGTTAGAGCACATGTCCAAAGTATGATCTTTTGGCTCGTTTTCAGTCCGCATACCGTGCTCACCATTCCACCGAAACAGCTCTGCTCCGTGTTCTAAACGACCTCCTTGTCGCATCTGATGATTCCAAAGTTTCCCTTCTCACGTTATTAGATTTGAGTGCTGCGTTTGACACAATAGATCATGGAATTCTTCTCTCCCGTCTAAGACATGTTTTTGGCATTGACAACACAGCACTCTCCCACACAACACACGCGTTTGGGCCCATATAGGGACCAGATTGGGAAGCCCGATAGGGCCCTGATAGGGGTGACCAGATTGGGCCCGAATAGGGCGGTGCAAATGCAGCCCGATTGGGGCCGGATTGGGCAAAGTTATGGCAATGTGTGGGCCGGCCCAACTTTTCCCCGTTTGGCCCAAGCTTAGCCCAATCTTTGCCAGATGTGTCCCTGTTATGGCCCACGTTGGGCTGTGATCAGGATTTGACTGGGCCACCCCATGCTTTGCCAGATGTGGCCCTGTTATGGCTCACGTTGGGCTGTGATCAGGATTTGGCTGGGCCACCCCATGCTTTGCCAGAAGTGACCCTGTTATGGCTCACGTTGGGCTGCAAGTAGGATTTGGCTGGGCCACCCCATGCATGCTTTGCCACATATGCTGAATTACCGACAAAATTAATGTAAGACAGAAAAATACAACAGAACCAGAATAGGTAATTTCAATAATTTATTAATGGACCCCTGCATGCCTTGATCGGTCGATCATAATATGGGGATAATACAATAACAGTCAATCCAAACCAAACACATAATTACGGAGTAAACAAAAATGCAAGACATACAACTCAGACCTTCTAAACCTGATGAACAGCGTCACTGAGAACAACATGAATTCCATGAAAAGGGGAGGTGGGGGGATGAGGAGGGGGAGGAGAAAGGGTGGGGGGAGGGGAGGGGGGAAGGCAAGACAGTACAAGGAGAAGAGTGAGGGGAGGAAAGTGAAGAAAGTCAAGATCCGGGAAAGATTTCAAGAAGAGGTGGGTTGACGAAGAGGGGAGGGGATGTCATTCCAGATAGAGGGAACCTGATAGGAGAAAGAGTGTTCACCAAAAGACTTGTGTTAACTGGAGGGTTATGGAGCTTGACTGAGCTATCCACACACACACCCCCCACACACACACACACACACCCCACCCCCGTAGTTTTCTCAGTCTTAATTCTGTAAATTCTGTGGCAAAACATCTGCAGAGCGAGGATTTTCATATCTTGTCGAGGACCTTATGAAGAACGCACGCACGCACGCACGCACACGGCAGACAGAAAAGCAGACACGCACACAGACTAGACAGACTAACCCCCCAAACACAGACTTAAAGTACACATGCTCATATAAACACGCACACATACACACGTGCGCGCGCATTTTATAGCGCGTACACACATGTAGATAGGCAGACAGACTAGACACGTGCACACACACACACACACACACACACACACACACACACACACACACACACACACACACACACACACACACACACACCTAACTACAAGCGCGTACGCACTCATGCACTCAGACACTCACAGATCGAATCGCAGATTCATTGACAGGCACAAACACACACAATTCACACTCGCGCACGCGCGCACTCACACACATTCACTTTGCACAAACACAAACGCGCACACACATACACTCACACACGTACGCACATACAAACAAACACACACACACACACACACACACACCACACGCACGAAAACACACACGCACACAAGCACGCACGCAGACAGACAGATGACAGACAGACAGACAGACAGACAGACAGACAGACAGACAGACAGACAGACAGACACACAGGCACGATGATGGAGGTTCAGACGATGATGTCAACAAAATTTGTCCATCTTCACTCGATTCAATGTCTTTGACTTGCCTTTCTAATTCACGCTCTACTGCATCGATGTGAGCTTTAGATCTCGCTCTGATTTTCCTCCTTTTGATCCAATAGGAATATGAAGCCATGATCAATGATGATGATCCATACGTATGTACTAGCCAGTACCGTACAGATTTACAAAACGTTAATTCTAGTTCTACCCAGTTACACTGCAAAAGCGACAAATAGATCAGAAACACCGTCGCTAGATAGATATTTTAAAGTTGTTTAAAGACTCCAGCTCTATAGTAGGATAAAGGCGGACTTGCAACGTAACTTACGATCAAAAATCCGCTTAGCGCCAAACCGCCAACTAAGATTCTGCCGCCAATCCGCCAGGAAACGACAAAGCGAGCGACTGCAACAGTCTCAGACTGAATCACAAAATGCAGCACAATGCAATATCAACCGGTAGATCAATCTACTGCAAAAATGCATTAACAATATTTAAATATATTTATTGTGACATCACATACACTTTAGACGTGATTGCTTTTCATTATCATAAACAGAAGCAGTTCCGCACCGACCTTTCACCTCACGCGATGCTGACGTGTTACTTGGCAAAGGTGTGGCCAGCTGGGTTTTGGCCTGAAATGTCAAGGGAGATAACCATGACTCGCTTCGCCAAGTTGGGGGAAAATTGGGCGAAGTTAGGGCCAGTGTGGCCCCAGCTGCAGCCCAATCACTGTTGGGGCTAACGGCCAGGGCCAGATTGGGGCCAGATTGGGGGAAGGAAACCGTGCTGTGTGGGCTCCTTCCTGAAATCATATATCTCAGAACGTAGGCAGACTGTTTTGATCCAGGGTATTGCTTCTGATCCTGCCTCGCTAAATTACGGAGTCCCACAGGGCTCGGATCTGGGTCCTCTGCTGTTTCTACTGTATACCCAACCACTTTCCAACGTAATTGACAGCCATTCGTTCTCTCACAGTGAATTTGCTGATGACACGCAACTCTACAACTCCACTCATCCCAGTCAAATCCAACCTCTTCTCTCTGCAAGCGAACTTTGTATTTCTGGTGTGAAACAGTGGATGACCCAGAACAAACTCAAACTTAATAATTCAAAGACCGAAGCTCTCCTGGTTGGCGGTAGAGGCGAATTCGGTCAGGCCCTGAAACTAACCATAGGTCAGAGTGAAATAGAATTCTCAAAGTCTGTTAGAAACTTAGGTGTCATGTTCGATGATGATCTTTCTATGAGAGTTCATGTGAACAAAGTTTGCCAGTTAGCTTACTACGAGCTAAGGAAAATTGGCACTATTCGTCACTCTTTCACAACAGGCCACTCAAACCCTTGTCACTTCCCTTGTTCTGTCCCGTCTTGATTATGGAAATTCTCTTCTTGCCGGCATTCCTGATACTCTGCTAAACAAACTGCAAAAAGTCCAAAACATTGCTGTTATATTAGTTTTTAGATGTCCCAAGAGAACTCCCACATCCAAACTCCTTCGTGCACTGCATAGGCTTCCCGTCGCTCAAAGGATAGAGTATTAGCTAGCCACTATATGTGTTTCAACTTCTTCAATCAAACTGCACCACACGCACTCAAAGAAATTCTCACTGTCTACACCCCCGCTAGAAATAACCGTTCAGCTGCAGACACCAAAACGTTAAATGTCCCCCGTCGCAAAAAGAAAACCCAAGGACAGCGAGCTTTTTCTTACATCGGCCCTGTAACGTGGAATAGCCTACCTTTCCCTGTCCGTCACTCTGATTCCATGTCCCAGCTCAAAACCTCCCTCAAGACACACCTGTTCCGGTCAGCCTTTCCTGACGAGCAGTGAAGTGCTTCACAAGGCGCCTCTCCTATGTTTCGTGTTTTGTTTATTGCCTGCTATGTTAATTAATTGTGTTGTATTTATTTTTTCTTTTATTTCAACTGTACAGTGTGCGAGTGTTAGAATGCTTTGTATGAGTGTAGACTTTCTCATTGTAAACGCCATGAGCTTGCCTATTAGGGAAGGTATGTGCGTAGAAATAGCCTGTATTATTATTATTTAAACTATATATATTCGCTTATTCTTGTGGTGGGGTACAGGCAGTACTAGTCGTTCAGCCTCTCTAGTTCGCATGTAGTGAGAATCAAAGTGCTTTTCCCCCTGGTTGTACAGCCATCAATTGCGTGAATTTAATAGTAACATCTTGTCTTGCAGTAGGCCTATCCGTACGCATTTGTTCACTACGACTTCCTTTCTTAATTTTGTATCGTTGTATAATGTTGGAGTTCTTTGTAAAGGAATCTATGTTGGAATATCCAGGAGTAGAGATGCATTCCGGCTATCCCCTCTCGGCATGTGGGGAATTCTACATTCCAGGAGAGGTCTCTGTATTGGAAGAAATCCCCAGGGAAATTATACGTCAGAGGTCAGACCTGAAGCTAGCAGGAACAAAGCATTTAAAGTCGAAGGAGAGATACATGGAAAGTA
>JAWQFJ010028641.1:80000-87500 GCA_034096865.1 Theodoxus fluviatilis
CGGACAGACCATGAAGCCTCAGACAGCCTTGCGGCAATACAATTTCCCTCCCTCCCTCCCTCCCTCCCTCCCTCCCTCCCTCCCTCCCCATCTCTCTATCCATTCACACATACATGTACGTCCATGCACGCGTGCATTTAGCTATCGCTACCTCCCTCTCGCCATCCATTCACCCATCCGTCCATCCATGCAGCCATCTATGCATTGACCCATCCATCCGTCCGTCCGTCTGACCCTCCATCCATCCATTCGTCCATCCAGGAATTTAACCATCCATCCGTCAGTCCGTCCGTCCCTCCAGTCATCCATTCGTCTATCCAGGAATTTAACCATCCACCCATCAGTCCGTCCGTCCCTCCAGTCATCCAATCGTCCATCCATGCAGCCATCAATGCATTTACCCATCCCTCCGTTCCTCTCTCCTTCCCTCCCTCCCTCCCTCCCTCCCTCCCTCCCTCCCTCCCTCCCTCCCTCCCTCCCTCCCTCCCTCCCTCCCTCCCTCGATCCCTCCCTCCCTCTCTCTCTCCCTCCCTCCCTCCCTCCATTCGTCCGTCCATCCATCCATGTAGCCATCCATGTCCATGTATTTATCCATTTATCCGACCCTCCCTTCCTCCCTCTTTCCATCCATCCATCAATGAATTTCCCTTCCATCAGGCCCTGCCTTTCTCCATCCGTCCGTCCGTCTGTCCGTCCGTCCGCCCGCCCGCCCGCCCGCCCGCCCGCCCGTCCGTCCGCCCATCCATGCAGTCATCCGTCCAGCAGAGACCCTCGAGTGAAGTTTTGCAAGTGTCCCTATTGCTCAAGCTTCATTCAAAGAGGGACAATGCCATTATACAGGCACAAGAAACCAGAAGAACTTGCAGAGTGGCACCAAGTCGTGCATGGATGCTCAGCAGGATCGTGCACGTCTGTCAGACAGTTGAAGCTCGTCCTTACGTGTCCTTGGGTAGACAGAGTTTCACAGTCTCTCTTACGCTTTGTAGGCTATTTAGGACCATTGATCAAGAACATTATTGGATTAGATTAGGTTGGATTAGATTAAAATCAAGTCTAGATTTCCCTAGTTATTTGGCTCGAACGAAACGACTCTAGGGAGACGCGATGTTTCTATTGTCAGTCCTCAAGCACAGGAGGCGCGTGTTCTGGGTAACACTATGCAGGCCCGCGTTCCCTTGCACTCTGATTGATCTCTGCTACAATGTAGCAAGTTGAGGAGTTTTGATTGGTTGTTCTTTTTAAATGACTAAAACAGCACATAATCACCGAAGTGGTTTAAGAGGCCCCCAGTGAGAGAGGCAATACAGCCAATCAGTGAGCGAGAATGGCAAAATAGCCAATCACTGAGCGAGAGTGGCAAAACAGCCAATCAGTGAGCGAGAGTGGCAAAACAGCCAAACAGTGAGCGAGAGTAGCAAAACGTGATCGGTGCACGGTAATCCTGAACTACTAAATTCGGAATACGTAACGACATGGTGCGTCACTCGTTGATCTTGAACGCGTCCCTGGTTTATTTCTTTATTACCTTGTGTGACGATTTCACCCCCCACCCCCCCCTTTCCTGCTTAATTACTAACCTGTGGTATGTAGGTTACAGTGACCGCCAATCATGCTAGATATAGCAATCGTTAAAGTGTGTTGATAAGGTAACCCGACCGGCCAGTCAGTGTCCACTGTGTGATTAGGGTTGAGACCAAAGTTGACCTATATTGTCCCTCTGTGCGGTGCATAAAGGACAAGTGACTAAAAATATCTTAACCCAAATTATGTTGCTGTGGGCTGTGAGGTGATTGATGACCTTGAGTGACCTGGGAAGGTTATTAGGTCGTATTATGCCATCAGTGTATCCAATTACGGCAAGCTTGGTGGAAGGGACAACTTTATGTGATTGGCTCTCGCCGTCACCTGAGATTGAGGAATTTTATGATTAGCCAATTGTCACATGTGATTGAGAATTGTTGCAGCAGGAATAAAAAGCCCCTGCCCTGCTTGCGCGGGGCGCGCGCACTCAGAATTACCACTCGTGAAGCCAGTCCATCACGCCGGCTCAGCGCCAGGCGCGCGCACACAGAGTATCACCCTTGAAGCCACGCCAGATGCCGGACGCTACTCAGTTTTGAAAGATGAAGAAATCTCCGCTCCACGCTAAATGAAGAGTCAGCGTACTACGCCTTGTGAAGAGAGAGAGAGCTGTTTCCATTTTACCCGTCGAGAAAGTTTATGCCAAGTTTTCTCGACAATTTCGAAGACCCAACGCCCGCCAGTGTACAGCGTCTCCCCACGCCTGAACGCCGCTCTCGCCACGTGTTCGAGTCTGTAGAGTGAAACGCCCCCTCTCCAATGCCTCGCTCGCTTGCTCGAGCGAAACGCCAAGTTATTCGTGCCTGTGTTCCCCCTTTCCTCCCACCCTCTTATCTCCCTCAATAGTGTTATCAAAAACCGCTGCTACAAGGAGTCCCAAAGGTGTAAGCCTCTGTGAAAGCGGTATATTTGTGTGAAGGCAGGATAGCCACCTTGATCCAAAAATTACCTCGTTGTTTTCGTTGGACACACTATCTTCAAGACAAATAAGTACTTTTGATTGATTGGCGGGTCATCTCCATTGCAGGTTATCTATTATCATTACTAATCACTAATTTATTTACATGTATGCTTAGCGTTGTTAGGTGAAATTACAATGATTAAATTTCTACCTGTGTCCTCACCGTCTTTCTATACGTGTTCCGTTTTCGATAGAGCGAATCCGTGAGATAGTGTTGCGAGTTTGATTGTGTGAGTATATACCCCTAGACCATCATTTGAAAACGAGCCCATTCAAGACAGGTCAAGTCAAGACTAAATAAGCTAAGCTCGTAACAGTTGGTAATATCAAACATTCACACACACACACACACTCACACATACACACACACGCACACGCACACACACACACACACACACACACACACACACACACACACACACACACACACACACACACAAACACACACACACACACACACACATTACAAAACGAAGTGAGATTTATAAGTACCAGAGCAGGCGGCAGGTGTGGGAATGGCGGAATATTTCCCGAGATCACACTCGGTCGATTTTTCTCCAGGGCATTGAGGAGGCAGGTGAAGCGGAGGTGAGGGAAGTGTCAGAGATAATGAACAGACAGGGCCTCCGCTTTCAATTTCCTTTCAGCATAGGCGTTTATTAAAGTCACTAAATGCCTCACTTACTCAGAAGTTTTCTCGAAACTTTCCTCGAAACTTTTCTCGAAACTTTTGAAAGTTCCCCAACCGCTTTTCATCTCTGCCTCTCTCTCTCTCTCTCTCTCTCTCTCTCTCTCTCTCTCTCTCTCTTTCTCTCCTCCATCTCTCTCTTTCTCTTCCTCATCTCTCTCGCTCTCTCTCTCTTTCTCCCGCTTTCTCTCTTTCTCTCTCTCTCTCTCTGACTCTCTGACTCTCTCTCTCTCTCTCTCTCTCTCTCTCTCTCTCTCTCTCTCTCTCTCTCTCTCTCTCTCTTACCACACTTGAATATTTTGCCTCAAGGGCTGAATGTAAGAAAGGCACAACTGCCTAATTCTCTAACCTTGTAAAATAAAGTTTGTTCGTTCGTTCGTTCGCTCTCTCTCTCTCTCTCTCTCTCTCTCTCTCTCTCTCTCTCTCTCTTACCACACTTGAATATTTTGCCTCAAGAGCTGAATGTAAGAAAGGCATTACTGCCTAATTCATTACCCCTGTAAAATAAAGTTCGTTCGTTCTTTCTCTCTCTCTCTCTCTCTCTCTCTCTCTCACATGAACAAGAAATCACGCTGCAAAAGACGCCTCCTCGCCTCTTTCGACCAGTCATACTTTGCTCAACGACCCCTCTAAGGAAAAGTAACTCTAAACACCCATCTCCGCAGATACAGGCGAAGCTCCACGTCATTCTACATGTGTCTTTGATAATATTCTAGCCTTGTGTGCGGCATAATATCAAGAGGACACGGACGGAAGTATGCAAATATACAAACATCGTGCAAATTTACTGCGTTACTTTTGCAGAGGATATTTATTGTACGGCAAAGCTCTAACCCTACAGTATTGTGACCTCATCTAAGCATGCACGCTCAGTAACAGTAACAATTGCATGGGAAATGTCATTCTTCATGTCCTCATTCTAAAAAGGAACATTTGACGCTGTCATTAAAATACGTTGTACCTAGAGAGCACTCTGAGAGTTACGATCACCACCAGGGAAGCCGCAATTTCTCTCTGTGACCTCTGTAAATCATGTACGATGTTCTGATCGCAAGGCCCAATATGCCACGAAGTTCAGTTCATTTTAACGTTTGCCAGCGGTCTCTAGGTGTGAAACGCATACCCCAGCGGAATGACTAGTGTGACGTCGTCAGCTTCGTGATGCGCGATACCATTCAATGTGTCTGTTTATTAAATACCGTTCCTAAATAAAATAGCAAATAACCTCCAAAATGTAATGGATGGTAAAACCCTTAACTTCCACCAAATTTCATCTGAATCTTTTTTTGGGTTTTAACTTTTGGAGTTATTTTGCAGAATAACACACCAACCAGCAAACAAAAAAACATAACCTTCATGTTCCTTTTAATCTTGCTTTGCCTTCTCCTGCTATTTTTCATCTTGTTCTGCCTTCTTCTGCTCCTTTTCATCTTGTTTTGCCTTCTCCTGGTCCTTTTAATATTGTTTTGCCTTCTCCTGCTCCTTTTCATCTTGTTTTGCCTTCTCCTGGTCCTTTTACTCTTGCTTTGCCTTCTCCTGCTCCTTTTCATCTTGTTTTGCCTTCTCCTGCTGCTTTAATCTTGCTTTGCCTTCTCCTGCTCCTTTTCATCTTGTTTTGCCTTCTCCTGCTCCTTTTCATCTTGTTTTGCCTTCTCCTGCTCCTTTAATCTTTGTCACGAGCAGGTTGCAAGTTTTGGGATTAATGTTCGTGTGGTGGTTACTTGTGTGCGCACGCGTGGTGTGTAGTGCGTTTGTAGCGCGTTAGCGCGCTCCTCATCCGTGCGTTTTCCCGTTGAGCGTGAGGTTGGAGGGGGTGAGTGAACTCCGTGCGCTTTCGCACGGGAATTTGCGAGACGAAAGGGTTTGAATGCGATGCTCACGTTTTCTTTTGGGAGGAAGGGTTTTGAAGGGGCAGATGCTGACTTGTGAGCGAGTAAGCAACATCGCTGTTGTGGTGTGTGCTGGATTGTGACGCGACCGCTGTCGGCCTAGTGCGTGGCGTGGCTTCTGCCAGCCCGGAGTAGTTTAGCGACTTTATTGTCGTTGTCGGCGTAGGCCGAACGGAATCATCACCAGAGGAAGGGCCGAGTTTCTTCTATGTGAGTACTTGTTTGTGTGTGGATGTCTTTGTGGAGGTTTTTCTCTAGGTTTAGTCTGTTGCTCTAGGGGTGGGTGGGAAGTTGAAATAGACAGGGGAATTTTAGAACTCATATTTTGTCGTTCATTTATTTGCTCTGTTCTCATTTCGTCTCATTGCCATCATTTCAGGGTTCGTGGTAGGTTGGCTGTTGTTTTGATTTGATTTGCTTGCATTGGGGAAATTTTAAATGCTCGAAATGTCCCTAGGTTGGGATTAAGGCTAAGAACGGGTTTTGCCGTCATATTTTCGATACGGTGGAAGGGCTATTCCCAGGTTAGTGGGGTTGTAACAGTTTTGGGTTGGATTGATGTGCATGTTGTTATGCCATGTATGCTACTTCTGGCCGTTTAGGCCTGTGCGTGGATTGTTTGTTTCACAACCGTCATCGTCCGGAGTCTCCGCTGCCCTCATCGTTGTCCTCATCGTCCGAAGTCTCCGATGCTCCTCATCACTGTCGTCACTTTCCAGAGACCTCGTTGGCTCTCATCACCCTGAGGTCACCTGGTCCAGGGGAAGGGTTGACGTTCAGCATTACCTCGTGGCTTCATCCCCGTTCTGCAGCCTCTCGCAGAAGGCTGCCATGTGACAGTGGCGGACAGCTGGAGTTGTTGGGCTGGCGTGAGAGTGACGAAGGTGGACGGTTGTAGCTGTTGGACTGGCGTGAGCGTGACAGTGGTGAACAGTTGTGGTTTCTTTTGTACTTGCGTGTAGTGACAGTTGTGGACAACAGTGGTTCTTTTTGGACTGGCGTGAGCTAGACAGTGGTGAACAGTTGTGGTTTCATTTGTACTTGCGTGTAGTGACAGTTGTGGACAACAGTGGTTCTTTTTGGACAGGCGTGAGCGTGACAGTGGTGAACAGTTGTGGTTTCTTTTGTACTTGCGTGTAGTGACAGTTGTGGACAACAGTGGTTTTTTTGTACTTGCGTGTAGTGAGTTGTGGACAACAGTGGTTTTTTGTACTTGCGTGTAGTGACAGTTGTGGACAACAGTGGTTTTTTTTGTACTGGCGTGTGTTGACAGTTTGTAGACAACAGTAGTTTGTTGTGCTTGTGTGTTTTGGCAGTTGTGGTCAACCGGGGTTTTGGTTGTACTTGAGTGGGTGGTGTAGCATTGTATCATCTGTTATTGGTGTTTGCATATAGTGGGTGGATGAATCATCTATTGACCATTATCATCGTTCACTTTCACCTCCATTTTCTTCATTCTGCGGAGTGGGCCAGTAGTTAATAAATATGTGTTTGTTCTAAAAGTTGTCTGAGTTCCTGACTCCCTCTGCATGAGAGGTTAAGGCCCCACCCACCAGGTGCAGGGCGCGACAATCTTGCTTTGCCACCTCCTGGCCCTTTTAATCTTGCTTTGCCTTCTCCTGCTCCTTTTAATCTTGCTTTGCCTTCTCCTGCTCCTTTTAATCTTGCTTTGCCTTCTCCTGCTCCTTTTAATCTTGCTTTGCCTTCTCCTGCTCCTTTTAATCTTGCTTTGCCTCCTCCTGCTCCTTTAATCTTGCTTTGCCTTCTCCTGCTCCTTTTAATCTTGCTTTGCCTTCTCTATCTCCTTTTAATCTTGCTTTTCCTTCTCCTGCTCCTTTTAATCTTGCTTTGCCTTCTGCTCCTTTTAATATTGCCTTACCTTCTCTTGCTCATTTTAATCTTGCTTTGCCTTCTCCTGCTCCTTTTAATCTTGCTTTGCCTTCTCTTTCTCCTTTTAATCTTGCTTTGCCTTCTCCTGCTTCTTTTAATCTTGTTTTGCCTTCTCCTGCTTCTTTTAATCTTGCTTTGCCTTCTCCTGCTCCTTTTAATCTTGCTTTTCCTTCTCCTGCTCCTTTTAATCTTGCTTTGCCTTCTGCTCCTTTTAATATTGCTTTACCTTCTCTTGCTCATTTTAATATTGTTTTGCCTTCTCCTGCTCCTTTAATCTTGCTTTGCCTTCTCCTGCTCCTTTTAATCTTGCTTTGCCTTCTCCTGCTCCTTTTAATCTTGCTTTGCCTTCTCCTGCTCCTTTTAATTTTGCTTTGCCTTCTCCTGCTTCTTTTAATCTTGTTTTGCCTCCTCCTGCTCCTTTAATCTTGCTTTGCCTTCTCCTGCTCCTTTTAACCTTGCTTTGCCTTCTTCTGCTTCTTTTAATCTTGCTT
>JAWQFJ010028641.1:92500-97500 GCA_034096865.1 Theodoxus fluviatilis
AAATCACCAGAGAACGACCACTGCCAAACGTGTGTATCTTTCATAAATATCGCTCTAATAAAGGAGCATACTAGAGTGGTCGTATTAATGCTCCATTGTTTTGAAAATAATTGGACGCACGTATGTTCAGACTAATGATGGAGATTAACAGTCCTGTCATCGCGAGCATGGACTGACACACGGCACCTGATCACCTCGCACAACCGCCAACAGGTCGAGCTTTCATTAAAATTTAATGATTAGGAAGAAATAATACAAGGATAATTGGAAATTAATTAGTTGGACATGTTGCCTGACTGAGGCTAAAGCCATCTTAGACAGAACCTGATGGGAAACGATGAAATTCCGACGGAGCTGACCGTGAAGTCATAAAGCGGGACACAGGGAGCACAGTCCCGAGGAAGATCCCAATCACAGAGCCCCAGGTCTACGAACTTGGTCCATACAGGCACGAACGAGAGATGACAGATTTCGAATAGACCCTCAACGGAAACAGATGAATGATCAGATTAGCGATAGACCACAGGGACTTGTCGGACGTGGCAAAACAAACAGGTTCCGGTTACCAGTAGCGCGTACGTGATAAAACTCTCTCCTACATTGACAGAATAGGTCGTGTTTAGGATGTTTCCGTCTAATTTGGATCCTGACACTGTCCAAGACATGTAATCAGTGCAGGCGATTTCGACAGCTTATATATCGGGTAATGAAGTGTCTTTGTTGGTGCCTTTGAACACAACGACTGTAGGTTTTGTTTTGTCACGGAAAGAAATTGAAGAAATGTGAGCCTTTCTCTGCATCTTGTCACATTTTTCCAGGAAGAAACTCATTGCAACCGTATATGGATTGATTTTGAAAGGTTTGGAATAGATATGGTTATCTGAATGGTAACAACCAAGACAACAAATGAGATGACAACAGCAGCGTAAACAGCGACAAAACAACAACAGCAATAACAACAACACATGAAAGTAAATACTTTCTAAAAGTTGTAATACTTTACCTCATTTAACTGTGCAATAGATTAATGCATTTTAAACAAACGGTGAAATGAATCAGATATTATTGACACATTGATGCTTACATAAGCAAATATGATAAATCTGTACAAACAACTGCAATAGTGCACATATGGATTGACTTACGACAAAATGTTTCTCTTATCAAGCAGCAATGGTTGCTTTTGAAGATAGATTTTGTAAGTAAGCACAATATGTTGCAATAATCAGGTCAATGACCAGTTCATGACACCTTTTCACCCTTTAATTCTATACTTCTTTCAGCTGTATACTTTGGTTACCTGGTTTACTCGTTCCATTGTTCATGCGTCCGTTCAACCCAGGTTCTGAAGCTTGGCGATGCTCGTCACTAATCGAATTTTTTTTGATAGAGAAAAGAAGGCAGGATCCTTTTCTGCATCACTTTACGAAAAAATAGACGTCGCTCTATTTTCACAGCAAAAGCTGCAGACGCCATGAGCGTCTCTTGCTTCAAGACTATTCTGACTCATATTACTCGCTGCTCTTTCCCTTCTCAGAACACACGAGGAAATTATGCTTTAAACAAGGAGTCGAGATGGCAGTTACCTTAGTATCACAGTCGAGACATTTGAAAGCACACACTGAACACATAGACATATCCTGTGCATGTTCACATGCTCACAAACGCTCAAGCCTGCATGACACACGCTAACGCAAGCATGCAGTCGAACACGTACACACACAAACACACACACACACACACACGCACGCACACACACACACACACACTTTGCGCTCACACACACACACACACACACACATTGCGCACACACACACATATTTGCACACCCGCGCACGCACGCACACACACACACACACACACACACACACACACACACACGGAAAGACACACACACACACACACACACACACACACACACGCACGCACAAGTAAAGACACACACCTGTAAAGACACACACACGTAAGGCACACACACCTAAAGACACACACACACACACACACGCACACGCACGCACACACACGTAAACACACACACACACACACACACATGCACACACCTACACACACACACACACACACACACACACACACACGCGCGCGCGCGCGCGCGCGCGCGATTCCATGATTTACAACATTCATAAACCACACCGAGAAAAAAATCATAATTATCATCTTGAATTTGTTGCAAAAAAAACCGTCAATATGTTACATGAAAAATGCATGTGTGAAGTGCCGTTTTGTGGGCAGAAATGACGTCAGAGACATGAAATAAAGATATAGGCAATTCAGCAACGATCGGATGATTAAAAAATTAGTCCGTCGTTTAATATCGAGCATGGTTGATGTGGGTCGTGCCTCATCGGAAGACAGTAGGAAAATAAACCAACTGGAGGCTTTTGCTTCCCGTCACGTGATAATTAGCAACGTCACTCGTGTCGCAACTCAGCGGGGCTGACGACTGCCTGGGAGGTCTTTGACCCCACGCATCATGAATACCTGCATGGGCAGCATCCGCGGGCGCCTTGCATACGCTAGGATCCTGCAAGGATCGTGCAAGTGACGCGAAGCGAGGACGTTTCTTACAGCGTCTCACTCACAAGGAGGCACTCGCTTCCAAGAAAGCTTGCCGAGGAAGCTTTGGAGGTACTGACAGTGTCCAGCCGCGGAGGCCCGGATGACCCAAAATGGCGGAGACAGTACCAATTGGGTTGCTATTCGTAGACTTCAGTGCCTGTAATGTGCTTCTCACTGTCTGATGATGAAAATTGTACGTACACGGAAGTATTTGCTGTTCGAGTGTTCATTTATATATTTTGAGGAGTATTAGGTTATTTCTGGACAAACACTGTCGATTTTTTTAAATCGTTGCATACACGAAGCACTGTGCATGTCCATTATCTGAAATGTGTCCCTTGAATTAATCCGAAGTGTATCAAGACACAAAAAGCTTTCGACAGAATTGTCTACAATTGAACTTGGATGGCTTTCTTTCTTTGATAAAGTTCCCGTGCCGCTCCAGATGTCCCCGTGGTATGTTCGATGAAGTGAAAAACTGCTGATATATATATATATATATATATATATATATATATATATATATATATATATATCGTCAGATACGTTGTCTATCGGCAACTTCACCGACTTTCGCGCCAGGACGCAGCCATGTTATCTCGGACTTTCGCCTCACCAATTGAGGATTGGCCGTTTCTTAGACGTCTTTCGATGCTTGCCTCGCCCTCACCTTGCTCGCGAAGAACTAGGAAGGTTAAGCAACGAACCCATGAGCAGCATCCGGGAGGGCTCGTTTTCTGTTCCCGCCAAAATGAAGTTGCGCTTTTCTGTGAACTTTTCATACAGTGTATCATTGGAAACCATTCACGACCTAACCATTACAAATCAATAGGTATTTTTCAAAGTGGTGGATACAGATGCCTGCAACCGGAGTGACTCTACTTTATGTCACTGTCCACTGTCATGCACGGGCGTTCATTGGCTAGACGTAGCAAGCAACCAAAGGGAGTTGACAGAGGTGAAAAAACTATTACTGAGTTAATTCTGCAAAAAGTTCATCTTCGACAGACTAGACATATCCTCCGCATAGAAGACAACAGAATGCCTAAACGACTGCGAAATGGAAAGCTGAAATAAAGCTGACACAAAGTGGAACGGCCATTGCTGAGGTCCAAAGGACGCCTCAAACAAAAGAGAATGAAACGACTTCCAGATTGGCCAGCTTCAATGACGAGCATGAGCCAGGGATCGATGTGTATGGACGTCAATTGTCTCCTGAGTAAGTGCTGCATTAAAATAGAACGGTAAATTGCGTCCTGGCGCTGCAAGAGACTGACGGCAGCGAGCACCGTCCAAACCAACCTGAACTACAGACTTCTGCTGCAATTAACGTCTGCAGCAACTCCTGTGCAGGTGCATGTATATGTACTCCCAGTGTTGGACTTGGCAGCCATTTGCACAGCCATCAATGAGTGCAGAGACAGTATCATCAGATCAGGACATAAATTCAAGAAGATCGCAGATGAGCAATGCTGTCATTTTTCAACAGTGAAAATCACATGAGAGTCAGTTACGACATTTTGTAAAAGAACAGAAGAAGCATTTTGCGGAGAAAAAAAATACAATAACAGAGCAGCCCATGACGAAAATTGCCATTGCAAAATGTCCCCGTGAGCGGATATAGACCTTTTCTAATACCAATACGTACACAATTAATCTTGTCGTTATGGAGGTGGTTGATTCATCGACAATCATTGATTGTGAACAAATCCATGCATAGACATTTCTTTGTTTGCATTCTATTTGTGAGAAAATTATTCACATCTGGTTTAACGTCGACACAATTCGAAACACCACTGATACAGATGTCATAACCTAATTCACTACACAACTTCTCGTTTTTCCAAACAATTAAAATTCTGTTAATAAGATATATTCCTTTTTTAAAAATAAGCTTGCATCAGGTTGTTTTTGAAGGAAAAAAACCTATCCATGGTTTCGTAATAAGAAAACTGGGGAGACTGGTGTACACCACGAGAAGGAAATGTCGTTTCATATGAGAGGAAAGTGTCACATGCGTTTCCTCAAAGTTTTATTGAGGCCAAGAAAAAACAAAATAAAAATATATTCAAAAGTCAACAAAGGTCTTTCTTTTAGGTCGGTATTGCAAAGTTTTTACGTCAAAAGCTCGGAACAACGCCCTGGCTTGTCAACAGAATAAAGTGTCGTCGTGTCTGACAAGGCGCAATTTTTTTTGTCGAAAACTTCGTCGCCAGCACGCCAGGGACTGCATCACCAGCTGCTGCCGTGGCACTGCTGACGTCACTTCTGCAAACACCAGGGCTGTCATCACGAAAGGTCACAGCGGATGAGGTGAGTGGGCGGCTTACCGTCGATGTACTTACTTGCATTAAAACCCGGAAAATCATCTGCCCTCACTCAACCGCAGAACAGACCCTTGGCGACGCAAATCTACCCCGCCC
>JAWQFJ010028641.1:102500-107500 GCA_034096865.1 Theodoxus fluviatilis
AACACAACACAATACAATACAATACAATGCAATACAATACAATACAATACAATACAATACAGTACAATATAATACTATACATTAGATACAATACAATAAATACTATCCAATTCAATACAATGCAAACAACTATACTTTATTCGTCTATCTTTGGAAATTGTATATCGCTAATGAAACCGGCGTAAAAAGCAAGATACTATTGACATGTACGTACTTCAACAAACAAACAATAAAGCAAGCAAGCAAACAAACAAACAAGCAAACAAACAAACACAGTCGAAGCACATGCGGAAAAGGTTCTTGTAAAATCTTCAGCTCTTTTGAAAGGCTGGTGGCAGAGCAGCACGCAAATGCATTGGCGCTACAAAATGCTAAACAAGAAATAAAATGTTTCACTCCATGTCTCTCATGTTTTTCACCACAAACGGATCAGGATTTTCGAGTCTGGACGTCAATATATTTAACAGGGGGAATAAAAAGCCGCAACAGCAGATATAATTTGATTCGAACTTTAAAAAAAAATTGTACTTCTAATTGGCGGAGTCAGCACGTGAAAAAAACCGCAAAGGGAGGGAAAGTTTTCGGTCGTTTATTAGAACGTAGAAGTGTTGACAGGTGACCTATAGGTCGTGATACAAGATAACTAGACAGCACTCAGAGCGCAAACCTCCGCCCAGGAAGACACAACACAACGCGCCATAATGCAGGCAGTGTGTTCTGCTTGCCAGGCCTGACGCTACATGATGGTTTTAGCGCTGCTAGTGGTTCATGGAGTGGTTCAGGCCGGCAATGCGGCCTATATGCTTTAAGACGTTGTTCCGCTCATCTCCTGAACGTTACTTTAAAATGATTTACAGCAGTTGAATAGACGGCTAACTTCCAAGGCCTGTTTAAGTCAGGCAGCATGTTCTGCTAGCCAGGTTTGACGATACGAAGTGTACGTGTAGTTATTTTTAGCGCCGCCCCTCCTAGCGGTCTCACAGTGTGCATCGCGTACGCCAGCTTGCAGGACTGATGCTGCGCCCGCCTTTGACCTTGGCGATAAGATTTATGTTTATGGTTGTAATTCCAAACCGATATTACAAAACCCCTCCCAAATTTAATGGATGGTTCCTTGGATAAATTTTTTATCTTGCACCAAATTTAATCAGAATTCGTTTTGAACCTTTTTGAGTTCTTTTGCCGAATAACTGACTAACGAACAGACGAACTAAGTAACCGAATGAAAAAATATATCTTTGGCAGAGGTAAAGATATCAACGTCTAGTTGGCGGAGTCAGCATGTGAAAAAAACAAACCGCAACGCGATGTATTTTTGGTGGTGGGTTTTCAGAACGTAGACATGATGACAGAAGAGACATCGGTCGTGATATAAAATGAATAAAAGGCATGCATTATCGACTCTAAAATGTGTTCGTCAGACGCGGGAGGTAAAACGAAGTATTTACAGGAGGGATCGGACCATTGAAAGTGATATCAACATTTGAGTCTTTGCCAGCGTGCGGTTGGCATCTGATACATGAAATCAATGGAAATGTAAAGATGCATATTCGGATGTAAAACCAAGGACTTACGTAACTGATTTGGACCCTGATGACGACATCATGATTGATTCAGAATATTTCCAGGATTGCAGCGAAACAAATGATTTTGAAACAATTTTCATTCGACTAGCAAAGCAGCAGTCAAACACGAATAAGTACGAATGGAGAACGGATAGTAAATTCCTCTCCACTGTTGCTTGCAGTTTGTCTTTACCCGAATTAAAAAAAATGGTGAATGGTTGGTGGATGTTAGCTGTCATTCAGCCTTTGCAGGCTATGTTGAGCCATCAGTCACGAAGAATCATCAGAATCGGTAAGTGTAAGAGCAAGTCTAGTCGCGATGTCCCTAGTCACTCGTGTCTTGCAAAACGCGTAGGGAGACGCGGTGGGTCCTTTCTTACCCCCAACCTTCAGGGGGAGCTACAAGATGAGGTTTTTCAACTAACCGGGAACTGCACAATGCACCGCATGTCATAGAACTCATGCTTCTTGTCAGAACGGCAGCAGAATGAATGAATGACTGGATGAGTGAATGAATGAGTAATGAATGAACGAATGGATGGATGGATGATGAATGAATGAACGAAGGGATGAACTAACGAATTAATGAATGAATGGTTGAATGAATGAGCAATAAATCAATGAATTGATGAATGAATGAATGAATAAACGAATGAACGAATGAACGAATGAACGAATGAACGAATGAACTAAGTAACGAACGAATGAATGAATAAATAGACAAATGACAATAGATGAATGGTTGAATAATGAATGAAGATATGAATAGATACATGAATGAATGAATGATGAATGAATGCACGCATTAATGAATGAATGAACACACGTACGAAGAGACGAATGAATGACTAAATAGATGAATGAATGACTAAATATATGAATGAATGAATGAATGAATGAATGAATGAATGAATGAATGAATGAATGAATGAATGAATGAATGAATGAATGAATGAATGAATGAATGAATGAATGAATGAATGAATGAATGAATGAATGAATGAATGAATGAATGAATGGACTTTTACGGCCTATTAGTCTTCAAGGGCTGATCGAGGCCAAGGACTAGGGCATCACCGGAGCTGATCAGAGTGAGATCAAATCGAATCTCCATTCCCTTTGTCATTCGGCATGAACGAATCACATAGAAGAATGTGGTGCTACTGTTCAAACCCCCAACCCACAGGGAGGTGGCAAGTCATCGAGATCCACGAGGAGGTGTGAGTGTGGAGGCGCCTTATGGGGGATGGACACGAGCATTCCATGACTTTTTTTTCTTACGCACGTTTTGGACTCTACTTCACCTGGGTGATTTGGATCAGGCGTGATCTGTGGTAGATGATGGGACATCCATCTCTGTAAAAGCTGCGTACATATAATATCTGAATGACCTGATGTTGTCCTCATGCTCCGTGTTTATCTTTTGTCATACTTCAATTTTCCGGTGTGTGTGTGTGTGTGTGTGTGTGTGTGTGTGCATGGGTGTGTATGTGTGTGTGTTTGTGTGTGTGTGTGCATGGGTGTGTGTTTTAAGCCTCTGGTCGCCCCTGGCAGAGCTAAAAGAGCAGGTCCTGGGAAACCAACAGTGAGAGTTTCCAACTGATGAGGAGGTAACAAGCGGCTCCGACTGTATGAAGCGGCTTTGGGATGAACTCAATGTAGTCTTACTCTTTGATAAGTATGGATTATGTTCCTCACTCACAACAAACAACACATCATGATGACCTAACAAGAAATCGCTCTTAAAGTCGATACATGCAATTTTTCAATGCCAATGTTGAAAAAGGAAACGAAATTGTTGCTTCAACATGTTATGTTTCCGCCGCAGTGACAATAATTTAGATTTCTGGGACAAAATCGATAAAGTTACAAATGAAAAAAGCTCACTGCTCATTTGGTACGTTTTTGTGGGAAGATTTGCATTAATTTAAACGAGCTAGAAGTAGAGAGTGATGGGAAAATGTAAGCATGTTTGTGTAGCTAACTAACAACAACAAACAACAACAACAACATTGCTTCGTGCCATTATTTTTAACGGTTTGGGTTGACAGTTGCTTAAATTTGTGTCACCTCTACATTTCCTGGGAATATGATGCAAAATTTGTACCAACAAAAAGGTCATTCTCTATTATTTGAAATGCTATTTTCAATGTGAAACCACTCCACCCCACCCCATCCCAATTTTAGACATTTCATAATACAAAGCAACATCTTACAACACAATACTCTCTTTTACAGTTCATCTACGACACCTTGACGGAAATGAAAATAAGATAGCGACAGTTACGCCAACTGAGAGTTACATGATACGAGAAGGCTTATCATACATCTCAGTGGTTCGATTTGTCAATTTGGGTAGTGACGTAGGTCACAAAAGATCGGGTGAGTCATTTCTGCCTGTGTTTCCATCGGGTACTTCGCCTAATTAAAACACAGCTTTAACGTTTCAAGCCTTCCACTGGGTATTGGGGAATCACTCGTTTGGTCTCAAATATAAAATAAAACTTTTTTCTCGCCTCGTCAACTAAATATATCTCGAATTTTTCATGGGGGAAAAAGTCTAATTGAATTGGCTAGTTTGACATTTCATTTCCATAGATTTGAACAATGGCCCGAGCACGTCCACTCTCAAGCATAAAGCATGTCAAATAAGTTGTGTTCACTGTTTTCAGAAGTACAGAGAAACTGAAATGGCTTACAATCTTTCCTCTGAGATCCCTAGAGCAAAACAATTGTGTTCCTATTAAATGTACACCTTTATAGTATTAAATGACGACGAAATAAATACTATGTGCAAGTAACTTGAAATATGTTCGCTATCATAAATTCTGACAGTTGATGCATTCTTACATAAGGCGTACGCGCGTGCTTCTTGCTTTTTTATTTTTATATACAGGAGTGTCCATGCACTTTTTTACTCCACAAAACTGTTGTTTTCACTGGTTTAATTCTTACATCACAAATTAGGATGGTGAGGAAGAACATGAAGCAGTGTAGGATGTCATATTACAATCCCATTCCGTGACAGGCAGCCATGTAGAACGTAGGCAAACAGACAGAAGGAATGCGGATTTTGTAAACATGTCAACAACTTTGCAACTCCTTCTCGCGCAACAGCTATTTATACCCAAACCACCTCGGTATGATTACGTCATCACGTCGCGATGTGAGTGAAGGCATGCAGTGAAAAGACTCACCCTTTTGTTTAAACAAGAACAAATTAGCCAGGTAACCACCGCATTTTGTCAGCTGACTTTAGGCTGGTGTTGTTTTGTTCCCCAGTGAGTAAAAAGATTTTCCACCCTGACAAGACGACTAGGGTTTTTAGATGGCGAGAGTATGCAAGGAATGAGATACACACATTGGCATGTTAGAACTCTACGAAAAAGCAAGTATTTTACAGACAACCGCTAGAATTGAAGAACGTGTCTGAAA
>JAWQFJ010028641.1:110000-125000 GCA_034096865.1 Theodoxus fluviatilis
GGTGCGGCGTTCGAAGCTGCGCGGATCCCAGAGTTTCATCCTTGAGCAAGGCGCTTCACTCACATTGTTTCTCCCCACCCAGGAGTAAAGCGGGTACCTGTGAGGGCTGAGCTGGAAAATTGCGAAAGCTAATTTTGGCGCGTTCATCCATAGCCTCGTTGCATGCTCCTCAGGGAGTTGAGATGGTGCTGGAGTGATTACAAGAGCGGCCAAATGACCAGGGATATAAAAACCGCTGGCGCTGAACCTCCAGGTTTTGGAGAAGAAAAAAAGAAGATCGGGTTCGAACCCGCAGCCTCCGAGAAAAGAGGAGGAAAAAACGCACACACACACAAACACAAAAAACCAGGTGGGTTCGAACCCACAACCCCTCGAAAAAAAGTTTCAGTGCAGAATCGAACCTGGTCATGCATGACCAAGAGCCCAATGCTCTACCAACTGTGCCATTGTAAACTTGTAGGTATGTGAAGCATTTATAACGACCTTGTCATAAACCCTCGTGGTTCGTATTTTGCACTGTAAATTGTAGAAAAATGGATGATAGCATGAACTGTTTGGTATTTCATACGGATCTAACCCATCAACGTCAATATTCTTTTCGTATTATCGCATTTTGGCGCCTGCTGGTAGAGGTTCAACATATATCGAAGCGTTTTGCTGAAGTAGGAAAGATAACTCGGTTTGACTCGATGTCATTACGCTGAAATGGTCGTTGTCCCCAACATTTCCGGGTCAGGGATTGATTAAATCATCATATTTTTGTGACACTGAGACCAGACCATCAAAACAATTAGCACTAGGCCTTGAATCAAATCGTCGTACGAGATCTTACGTTGACTGCAAATGTACAACAGTTACAGTGCCGCGTGATTGTGTCGACATTCAGTTAGTTCGCTGGGCCCGTATTCACAACGGCGATTTATCTTTTTAACACTCGATTTATCCCCTATCCCCGTGTTATCTTGATCGGTTAGATAAGGTACGCTCGTCAGAGGATCCTAGGTTGCGCTTTGCTATATATACTGCTTTCTTTGTCGTCTCTTCGATTCTCTTAGATCGTAGATGACGTCATGAGATTACGTCAAAGCGGAACAGGCAGTTGGAATCGTCTGAGTTTAGAGACAAGGGTAGTGAATTAGGCAGTACAGTACTCGCCGCTTATTAAAAACACATTGGGACCGAACAAAAGTGTTTTTAATAAGCGGCGTTTTTATTAACCGTTTGCTTGTTGAACATGTCCATCAGTAACGATCACCGGACCTTACCAACTGTATTTAAAAAACGGCTGTTTTTATTAACCGCGTGTTTTATAAGCGGCGACTACTGTATTGCCTTTCTTACTTACATTCAGCCCTTGAGGCAAAATATTCAAATGTGGTAAGAGAGAGAGAGAGAGAGAGAGAGAGAGAGAGAGAGAGAGAGAGACAGAGACAGAGACAGAGAGAGAGAGACAGAGAGAGAGACAGAGACAGAGAGAGACAGAGAGAGACAGAGAGAGAGACAGAGAGAGACAGAGAGAGAGACAGAGAGAGAGAGACAGAGAGAGAGTGAGAGAGAGGGGGGGGGGGGAGGGGAGCTGGGAAAAGGGGAGGAAGGGAAGAGAGAATGAGAGTAAGAGGGTGGGTGGGAGAGAGAGAGAGAGAGAGAGAGAGAGAGAGAGAGAGAGAGAGAAGAGAGAGACAGAGAGAGAGAGACAGAGAGAGACAGAGAGAGAGTGAGAGTAGCCATAAGTACTGATCAAAAGATCAGATAAAGGCCTTGCGGCCTAAGACATCTGAGGACATATCTATCTAAATCATTCTCTGTCCTCGCAAATGACGTCACGAATTCTATTCTATTCTATTATATTCACCCTGCTTCAAAAATCTCCTCGCAAATGACGTCACGTTTATTCGCCGTCAAATGATGACGTCACAGATTTTGCAAAATGGAGTCTGTTGAATTGTTTTCATTGAAACACCAAAATGTAAAAAAGTCACTTTCTTTTCAAACCTCGATTCTGAAAATTTGATAATATTGAATCGGACCTAACTTCCAGTCAGTGTGCAAAATCTCAAGGAAATCCGTCCAGTAGTTTTTGAGATATAGGCCGTGGAGACGGGACAGACACACACACACACACACACACACAGACAGATAAAGTCTGTAGGACCTCCAGTAAACCTGGAGGGATAAGTGTGCTGTCTGAGCATCAATCAGTGGGTGGAAAGTCGCCACAGAAAAAAGAGCACCTACCTTTACCTATTCAGTGGAAGCACATGGCTGATAGGTTGTAATGCATACCTGTCCATCTAATGTTTATGGATGCTACCCCAAATACTGCTTGAATTTCGAACCCAGAGTCGAGCTGAAGCACAAAAGATTCTCCAGATCGTACGACTTCGAGCGTTTCTTATACGACGTAGAGAGCCGGTCAGGAGTTCAGGTATAGTCTTCACTTTTTTATTTTCATTGGTTGAGATAAAATATTTATAAACTGAATGAAGTCAAATTGATGCAGTCAAATATTTGCAACGTAACATCTGTAACGGTGAAGAGAAACATTTTGAAGTTTTCAACAAAATCACTTTAGACAACATCGCGAATATCCCAGACCAGTATTCATATGCTCGACAAGTAACCACTAGAGTACAATACTGGAGAGAATGCTAAAGAATTGTTTTTAAATGTATTGATTTTATAATGCACCCATTGCTAACTATCTCTCAAACTATCGTTCTCTGCGTCAGAGATTTCGTGCGTTCGAGGCAACTTTTGTCTCCGTGATTTTTTTAAACAATAAAAAATATGATTTTATGATGTAGCATAGATAGCCAGAGTCTATTTCGGGGGGAAATGTGCCGTTGTGTTGCATAAATAGCTCTGAGCAGAGACATCAAAAACGCTCTCAAGTTTCCGTGACGTCACTTGTGTTGCGTAACTGACCTCTTCATCGCGTGTCAGCCAGCTCAGTTCCCCTTATGATAGATGGCGTCTGGCAACAGTTTCCGCCACAGAGGATTGTCACGTGACAGTTGTAGCCAGCCAGTCCTGCGAAACAACCAAGATCTGGGTCTCACTCAGTCATGTGGAGGCGGACGGAATGCAGGTAACAACAGCATAGGGCTTCAGCCGCGGCTGTTGGCGCCACCAGGACAGATAGGAACTGAAAGGTGTGACTGGCGATGGAGGTGAGTACTGAAACGTGGCTCGTGGTCGAGAACTGCGTCACCAAGAACATGGAGACGTACTGAAGCCCTAAAGCTACTTGAAATTTCGCCGCTTCAGAATTAAAGGTCGGGACAATAGCAAACATTAAACTCAACCTCCCAACACTGAGATGAAATATAGTTTCAGACCCGCAGTTATGAACGTGTTCATAATAGGATGCAAATGAACGCAAACCATTATTTGGGACTCACTCTTAGACTGCAAGAACAAAGATATGAATAACAGTGCCAACAGTTCACAATCCATGTGCATGTACTCGATAGCAACCACTTTTTTGTGCTGATGATTTATTCCTCCGTCCCCTCGAAACTTCGATTTCATTTACGTCCTTCTGACAACAAAAACGTCGTAAGCGGACTGCCCTAAGATGCTACAGTTCCTCCTAATAAACTGATCCAAGTTTCTACCATAACGGGTGCTGTTTCATGTCCAAAGGAGATTTCTGTCGCGTTGTGCAATTCACCCATACACAGGAAGGAGACTTGGGTAGCACTGAGCTGGAGGCAATGGAGGCACCGGAGTCCATCAGATGGAACAGATCTTGATGTTGCTCTGCAGCGCTGCTTTGTTACATCCTTAACTCCTATGCAATACTACTTCACGTTGTTTGAGACCTGACAGTTAAAGACTCGACAATGCACGCTATCAGTGGTTGCACGCTTTTTGTTGTACGAGTTCGCGTAGATTGCATATTGCACCAGTTAGCCTGCTTTTAAAAGCAATCTTTGTATACAATTAATAATCCAAATTTCTCCCATTCGAGGGATTGAACCACGGCACTGCGCCTAGTACATACTCAAACGGCAAAGCTTGCTCGCCGAAACCCACTTGTCAAAAGGCAAGGTTTCAATAGGCGAGTAGAGGTTGAGGAGCCGGCCATGCACTCATGCAGGAGGGTGTATACTCTTTGGAACGGCCCTGACTTCTTTTCCTTGTCGCCAGCTCCCCGAAGAAAAGCCGTCGAGACTTGTGATGCTGTTCCTCGTGGACGATGTGACCCTCCTATCTAAGCTTTGCCTTGATGCGCATGGCTTTGGTGCGGACAAAGTCTGCATGGCCCAGGACCCTATGGAAAAAAATGAAGTCCTGCCAACAAATACCAGTCACGGATAGAAGTACTGTCAAGTTCTCAATCTTTCTGAGTAGTCTGCGGTATAGCATCCAGGTTTTAAATGCCTACGATATAGAAGGAGATAACTGCAGACAAGCAAGCTTTGTCAGTTCAATGAGCCTGCATCAATGGTATCAACAGGAAATCGCACTGGAAACTCACTGGATCATTGGAAACTTCGCAATTGGTACGCTAGAGTTGTCCGAGGTCAAAATGTAGCCAGGGTCATGCAGTGTCCCTTCTGTTATGACCCGAATTGCCCGAGGTCTAGGGCTCGCCAAACTAGCCAACACAATTATTAAATGTTAAAAGATTTGTATTACAAAACAAAACTAGAGAATTTACCAAGAAAACGCGCCCGCTAGTACCACGAAACTTTAAGACTGCAATCACAGCAGAAATTTCATTAACATTGCAACACCAATAATTTTACTCTACGTGTCCGCTATCACCACGGAACGCTAGAAGACTGTAAACACAGCAGTAATATAAAGTAAACTGCAACACCATTAGTTTTACTCTACGTGTCCGCTAACATTGCGGAAGACTTGTAGACTGCACTCACAGCAGTAATTTCATTCAAATTGCAACACCATTAATTTTACTCTGCGTGTCCGCTAACACAGCGAAACACTAGTAGTCAGTAAACCAACAAGTCTTCTTACATGTGACACATCATGAAAAAAACAACACCCACCGCTTCTCGACAGCACACCACACAGGCTGTCCTTCTGCATGAAGTGATGGGGAGCCCTGACCTTTCAACCCCTAGTCCTTTTATACGGAAAATTAGTCTGCCACAGAACAAAAGACTCGTATGGCACGAGACAAAAAAAACCGACTGATTGTTACCAAAATATTTGGGAGATCTTCCACTAATGTGCCTTTCTAGTAGAATCGTCCAAGGAAAGGGGTTTATGCTCGAAACAGAACCGAATCGCCTTGACGACTGCTGCAAATATGAAATTCATCGTAACCCAATTCAGCTGAAAGTGAATTGTGTACACCAGTTTGTCAATTATTCACACTTTAATTCCATTATATTGCTGGAATAACCGTCCAAGATTGAGTGTGTGAGCTAGGGAGCACGCAGAAATGTGGTTCTCATTCTCTGTGGGAGTCACTGCGCATTAAAAAAACAATATCGCACCACTTTCCTCGAACGATTCCACTAGTGTGGCCCATTAGTGGAAGGGATTCCAAACATTGAACCGCTTGCCTCTAGCGGTACGTGCCAGGATCAGGAGAGCAATTGGACAGTACGAAGACCTGCTCTCAATCGTGAAAAGCAGAAAGCTGAAGTGGTACGGTCACGTGTCAAGAGGCAGTGGGCTGGCCAAGACCATCCTGCAAGGTACCGTACCAGATGAGAGAAGGAGAGGCAGGCAGAAAAAGAGGTGGGAAGACAACATCAAAGAGTGGACAGGCTTGACCTTTGCTGATTCACAGCGAGCCACAGAGGATAGAGATCGATGAAGGAAGATTGTCCGAGAATCATCAGTGGTGCCTCAACAACCCATCTGAACTGAACTGCCACGCTTGACCGTCGCGCTCGTGACACCCTCCTACGGGCGCCGTGACTGCACTGAGACTTCATCTTCAAGTGCAGGAGTCAATGTGGATGTCGACCATCACCATCAGCCATCTGTTCCTCAGCAACTGAGAGCGCCCTCAAGGAAAGCTACACAGATGTTGCTCTGTAATGTTAGTTTGAGTTCTTGAACTGAATAAGGCAAAACGGCGCAGCTGCATTTAGCATTAATACGACAGAGGAAACTCGCTAAGAGGCATCCCGCACGGTGACACGTGCCTAGTTGTCAAAACTGACAATTACAAAGTTTGAGTACTTCATCAACTCAAAGACGATTACAGATTGAGTGTAGTGCGTCAGCA
Organism: Theodoxus fluviatilis; assembly: GCA_034096865.1. Classification (NCBI taxonomy): domain Eukaryota; kingdom Metazoa; phylum Mollusca; class Gastropoda; order Cycloneritida; family Neritidae; genus Theodoxus; species Theodoxus fluviatilis. The sequence goes on from JAWQFJ010028641.1 coordinate 116,215, forward strand.
AGGGAAAGAAAACCAGGAAAGACTTTTATTTCTTTTTTTGAAACTGAAGTCGACCTGTACGGCCTTTAAGATTGAAGGGCGTCAACCGACAAGTGCATGGTAAAATACTAGAGTCCAGACGTTTCCTGCAGGATGGATGGGGACTGCGACAGGGGCACGTGTTCACCTGTCTGCAGAGGTGCGACTCCCGTCACAAGACAGCCACGCCCTGACAGCTGAGGCCACGAGTCCGTCCGCCATTACTCATTCCCATGAGTCTTTGCTGTCGCCGGTTTAGCTTTCCGTGAGAGCTTTGCTTTGACACTGCGATTCCACCAGACAGTCGGTGCTTCTCGATAATTTACGAGGTCCCACATTGAAAGATTTCTTCCGCCTTTTGCTCAATTGGCTGACGACAAGATAAGGTGGCGACGGACTTCGTCAGACGTTTATGATGACAAATTGGACGAGGTCGCAAAAAAGGCGGAAGATGTTGAAGGTCATAATGTCGACATGATGACGACAGCACAACCACTTCAAGGAGGAATAAAGGAAAAGCGAAATATTTTGGCTGAAATCTAACGACTTACCGGGTTCCTTTTTCCGCTTCACTCTTCTTAGCAGTGAGTAATTTGATCAATTCTTTAACGGCTTTTGACGACCAACCCAGAAACAGACCTATCACATGCACACTGCTACGGCGTGGAGTTCCAAGGGCCAATCGCACTACCGTGCCTTAATGGTTTCTACAAATACCCGGTTTCGTGCCAGGATGAGAAATGAAAATATCTATATGTATGTGGTTATAGTAGATGAAATATACATATGATATTGAAGTTTGTGACGATTAAATAAACGTTTGCGATGAACCTTGCAATGATAATGGTGATCAGGCTGCGTTTCGGGACGGATTCTATCAGCTGATGCTTGTAAAATTTAAGGTGAAGATCGCAACTGAAATTGAAGTATTGGCATTGGTAGGAAGATATTTGAGGCGGGAATTGCGAGGAGCCAGGGTCGACAGTTGATGTTGGTGGTAATGGCAGTGGTAAAGGTGGCAGCAGTGCTGGTGCTGGTAGTCCTGCTGTTGCTGTTGATGCTGCTTCTGCTCCACCTACTGTTGCTCCACCTGTTGCTACTCCGTGTGTGCTGTTGCTGCTGTTGATGCTGCTGCTGCTGTTGATGCTGCTGCTGCTGTTGATGCTGCTGCTGTTGATGCTGCTGCTATTGCCGTTGATGCTGCCGCTGCTGCTGTTGGGTGTGTTCGAGGGTATGTCTGTGGAGATGAGGTGGCTATGAGGTTTTGGACATTTAGCTGTCGTTGTTGCGGTTGCTGCAGTTGTCGTCTTGTGCTCTAGCAGTTCGGACAATGGGGATGACGGTAGTTACATTTCTGCTGCTGCTGCCACTGCTGTTGATGCTGCTGCTGCCACTGCTGTTGATGCTGCTGCTGCCACTGCTGTTGTTGCTGCTGCTGCCACTGCTGTTGTTGCTGCTGCTGCCACTGCTGTTGATGCTGCTGCTGCCACTGCTGTTGATGCTGCTGCTGCCACTGCTGTTGTTGCTGCTGCTGCCACTGCTGTTGTTGCTGCTGCTGCCACTGCTGTTGATGCTGCTGCTGCCACTGCTGTTGATGCTGCTGCTGCCACTGCTGTTGATGCTGCTGCTGCCACTGCTGTTGCTGCTGCTGCTCCTGCTGCCACTGCTGTTGTTGCTGCTGCTGCAACTGCTGTTGATGCTGCTGCTGCCCCAGCTTTTGCTGCTGCTTGTGCTGCTGCTGCCACTGCTGTTGATGCTGCTGCTGCCACTGCTGTTGATACTGCTGCTGCCACTGCTGTTGATGCTGCTGTTGCCACTGCTGTTGTTGCTGCTGCTGCTGCTGCTGCCACTGCTGGTGTTGCTGCTGCTGCCACTGCTGTTGTTGCTGCTGCTGCCCCAGCTTTTGCTGCTGCTTGTGCTGCTGCTGCTGCTGCCACTGCTGTTGATGCTGCTGCTGCCACTGCTGTTGTTGCTGCTGCTGCCACTGCTGTTGTTGCTGCTGCTGCCACTGCTGTTGATGCTGCTGCTGCCACTGCTGTTGTTGCTGCTGCTGCCACTGCTGTTGTTGCTGCTGCTGCCCCAGCTTTTGCTGCTGCTTGTGCTGCTGCTGCTGCTGCTGCCACTGCTGTTGTTGCTGCTGCTGCCACTGCTGTTGTTGCTGCTACCGCCACTGCTGTTGTTACTGCTGCTGCCACTGCTGTTGTTGCTGCTGCTGCCACTGCTGTTGTTGCTGCTGCTGCCACTGCTGTTGTTGCTGCTGCTGCCACTGCTGTTGTTGCTGCTGCTGCTGCTGCTGCCACTGCTGTTGATGCTGCTGCTGCCACTGCTGTTGATGCTGCTGCTGCCCCAGCTTTTGCTGCTGCTTGTGCTGCTGCTGCTGCTGCTGCTTTGTGAATGCTACTGTTGCTACTACAGTTGCTGCTGCCGATGAGATGATGATAAATGAAGTTTTACGCCCCACCAGTTTGTTTTGGCTATGTAAAGCTATTGATCGCAAAAATCAACAGAGCTGGTTAGAAAAAAATCAAGTCTCAATTTACCTAGCTATTTATCTATTACGAATTATGTTGGGTCTATTTTTACTTCTAACTCACAGAAAGCAGCGGTTGAGAATGCTAATGGTCAACGATATTGATGATGGCAAAGATTCAGTGAAGAATAGGGCAGAATCGTATTTGGCAGCTGATAAAACTGCTCATTCAACCTGACAAATATAGAATCTTTCCGTTCCATTTCAGTCTGAGCAGATTATCAGCAAAGTCAGTTCACGACAATGTGACAACTTGACGTTTAATTCTTTCCATGCGGTAGTGACAGAACAGAACGCATGAAAAATTAGCGCTACAAAACGTTCGATCCCCATCTTAACCCCCAACCCCAATCGTTTTCTTTCACAACGAAACTCACATGTGGTTACAAAACAGTCCAGAATGCACGAGTTGCGGAACCAATAATTCAACCACACACAAACCCCCCACCCCGACACCCACCTCCACCGCCACCCCCACCCCGACCCCCACCTCCACCGCCACCCCCACCCCGACCCCCACCTCCACCGCCACCCCCACCCACCACCCCCCATCCCCCCCCCCCGATATAACCCCCCAAAACCCAACCTTCACCAACTTACAACATGCCACGCAAGTTGGGCAGGGTTTTAAAAAATCTCTTTTTTTAAACACGCAGACTGACAAGAGGCAGCCGACGCATGGAGAGAGACTCATTCATTCGATGAGCACAAAGCCAATAGCGTTCATTTGATCAGCACACATGTGGCACCGCGGGATCGATGGTCGGCCCCCATAAATCCAGTCGACAAGACGCAGATGGAGAGGTGGGCGGTACGAGCAAACACGTCGCCCCCGCCGCCGTGAGTGATGTGAGCTCGTCTTGGCAGCACATCACAGCAAGGAATATGTCACCCGAGCAACCGACTCCCAGCCGTCAGCCGACGCAATGCCTGGGGAAGGCTGCCGCATGCACAGAGAGACAGAAACATGCCTCCCCGCAACATGTGTTTCTCAGATGCGTGTTTTATCGTGTGCGAGCAGTTGCGTCGAGGGAGACTTTGTCTCCCGTACACAGTGTCTCAAGTGCTGCATGCTTTAGAACGTGCTCTAAATCTGTGGTGTTTCCCCGATACAGTTTCGCCAGTCAGCCAATGGGAGCGTCCCATACTCCTGCGTAGTCACCCGGTGGAAAAATGGAGGACAGCGATGTGGCTTTTGCAGTCCTCGCCGTATGACGCGAGTATCCATATAAGATGATGGTGGGAGTCTCACGGAGACACATTTTAACGTTTGCGAACACCGTTGACGTTGTATCAGTAAAACAAGAGTGTTTCTGTATCATGGAGGCGACATTAGTGTGTTTCTGTTTTGCCGTGAGACAGCCTGTAGTGAACCATTTTATCGGTCGTAGCTCTGATGAATTACTTGTTCGGGGCTTGATACTTCTTTTCCCCAAAGATTTACTATGGTTGTCTCAGATTGCGATAATGCAGCAATTAATATGAATTATTTAAGTATTCTACGTAGAGCTTTGAGAAATTTATTCTTCTCTTTGGTTACGGTTTCTATGTACGCATGGCAGTGATGATAAAAATAAGAGTTTTGCTTGTGAATAAATCTATGGCAGACAGCGGGTCTACGAAATGTCTCTTTGTGACCCACGTGATCTGACGGGCCAATCAGTACGCAGCATCGGCCACAGCGGCGACTTGAACATCGGACTTCCGGTTACATAGTTACCGACGTAAATGATACTGGCCGCAAGTCCCATAATCCCTTGCGGCAAGTCGAAACATCGCCGAAGTAGGCGTAAACATCGCTTAATTAGAACATGGCCAAACGCGAGAGGAGTGTCCACATTTTGCGCGCATCCTCGGAAACCTCCTCACTAGTCAATCATACCAAAGCAAACATTCAGTATTCAAGGTCACTACTAAACAATGGCTTAAGGAAAGAGAGTTATTACATGTTGCCCTCATCAGATTCATCGAAGGATAACGACTGTTCCTTAACTGTCCTCATGGTAGAGGTTGATGCGTTGGTTGCAATGCTATAACGATATCAATTGGTGCTTCGTTTGGTTGCATCAGTCATGGGCACATTTTCATTCCACCCCCACCCCCCCCCCCCCCAAACTCCCAACATCAAAGAAAGCATCTTTAGAACTTTAGAAATGAATGTCGTACACTGTGAAAAAGGCACACGCTTTTTAAAAATCTCATTCATAACGTGTTGTAGTTGTAGTGTAGTTGTTGTTGTAGTTGTTGTTGTAGTTGTTGTTGTAGTTGTTGTTGTAGTTGTTGTTTCAAAAAGTGAAACTCCTCGAACTTCCCAGCTGCCATGTAGTATCATATATCTCTGTCGATGGCACAAGATTCAACCTGCATCAGTTCAGTTTCAGTTCAGTTTAGTCTCTTAACCCTGAGATGGGTTGTTGAGGCACCACTGATGACTTTCGGACAATCTTCCTCCATCAATCTCTATCCTCTGTGGCTCGCTGTGAGTCAGCAAAGGTCAAGTCTGTCCACTCTTTGATGTTGTCTTCCCACCTCTTTTTCTGCCTGCCTCTCCTTCTCCCACCTGGTACGGTACCTTGCAGGATGGTCTTGGCCAGCCCACTGCCTCTTGACACGTGACCGTACCACTTCAGCTTTCTGCTTTTCACGATTGAGAGCAGGTCTTCGTACTGTCCAATTGCTATCCTGATCCTGTTGCTGACTTCCTCATTCGTGACATGGTTTTTATATGAGATGTTCAGAATCTAGCGGTAACATCTCATTTCCAGGGCTTGTATCTGTCTCTGTAGTTCAACCTGCATCACGGACTTCCAACTCACATCTCGATTTGAATAGCGTAGCAATGTGAATGATCTATTGATGTATCCTACAAAGAGTTTTGAGATATCAATACCGTTATTTGGTTATGGTTTGTATACATGTGTGTGTGTCAGTTATTCTAAAAATGAGCGTTTTGCAAGCAAACCAAAGAAAACGAATGCTGAAATCATTGACTTGTGCGAGAGCAAGGGAGACGGCGGAACGCAAATCACGTTCCCATTGGTTGACGGGCAGAAATCTCTGACTTGAAATACATGGAAAATAGAACCGGTCATAAACCGTGAAATCGTTTATAGGGACTCAAAAGTTTGCTGAAGTATCTGCTCGCACATGAGGACAGGTCTATTTCACGATCAATATACTCTTTCTGATTCACAGCGTTCGACGGCCTTTACCGTAGCGAGATGAAGAAACCCATGGAAGGTGTCCACAGTGAGACGATCACAGCAGGGCGAGGCCAGCAGTCTTCAGCCTCTGGAAATACTCCTTGACAGAGGCCCTTACTTCCCTGCTAGGCGCTCTCGCCTATTAATCGCATACACGAACATAGCTCGGGTACATGCGCATTGATTTCGGGTGCTTTGATTTCCGTCATGTGTCCAAGTCGATTCACACGCCTCCTCAAGCTGTCGCACGGCCTTTCCTTGAAGTCAGGGGTCTGTCAGGTATCGGCCATGAAGTTTGAGTCGGCATATGAAGATCCGGCCTTGTTGTGAAACACGGAGGTAGAACGACTTCCGCGGTCTGTGCCATTTCTTGAGCTTCGCTCTCACTGCGGATATGCCCGTAGGCACATGCTTGAGCTCACACAAAAAACAACATATCGTGCATACATGTACACCCCCACACATTCATGCCCATCTATGCATACGGTGAATTAATGTATTCGCAGTTTAGGCGTGTACGCTGATTTTTTTTTCACGAAAGCAAATACTTCTGCGGTGTTGTTGTTGTTGACGACATTGTTTTATGAAATAATGTGTCGTTCTCTGTGACCTGTGCGCAAGGAAGCGCAGATTGTATAAATCATTTCTTTCTCCCCGCGTATGACTATCTATTCAATTTAACAACAGCACAACAACAACAAAAAAGTTTGACAAAATGTCCCCACACGTGCGCATGCTAAATGTTCGTGGTTTTTGTCGAAGATTAACAGTCACAGTCACAGCGTTTCCTGACACTGTGGTTCATTCCTGCTGGGAACGACTGGACAGCTACCTTATTACAATGACTATGAAATATCTGTTTCCCCTATTGAGAAAGAAAACGTGCTATCATGCCCTTTGTTCTCTTGTCCTTCGTTGTGTCTGTCTAAGCTTTCCCACAAAGCAATCAATTCTGTCCTGTGTAGGTGTTGTGACGAAAACTGTCAAACAACTTGGCTAATTACATATTTTTTTTAAAGCAGGATTAAGTGTGCTGGCAAGGCCTGTAGAGATCTAAAGGCCTCCTCACACATTTCTGGCAAACTATGTTGTCTCCACAGGAAATATCGCTCTTGCAAGAGGCAAAAATTGTTTCGGGCATAATCAAAAGTGGCGACGTTCTGTAAGCTATGCTGTATCCATAGGAAATGTCGCGCTCGAAAGTCCCAAAAGCAATGTTCGGTCGAGTGTCCGTCGAATAGAAACACGTAATATGTTTACATGTCCGACGGACACTCCTTCGGACACTCCCTCGAACAGCCAATCAGATGGTTTCCTGCTTGTGACGTAGCGGCAGACAAATGTTCCGCCAGATAACTTCATGGCGGCCCAGCCTTCGATTGATTAGAATTTTCTGTAGCTTCTGCTACTTCGTCTGTCAGTTGTAGGGTGTCCTGACGCCTAAATAGGAATTTGTTGTACAGTTCTACGTCACTGTATATTTCTGATGTGTGCAGATTATCGAGAGAAAAAAACCCACCCTGATGTCGTCACAAGGCGCCCAGCTGATTCGTCGAATTCAAAGGAAATCAAATAGGCCTACCATCGTGTTGAACGACTGGGTGGAGAGCGGAGTTAATGCCGACTCTAGGATGCCATTTCTCTCCGCAGGGTGTCTTTCTTGTTTTGTTCGTGGGGATCTGGTTGGTTAGGGTGTTGTAAATCGAAAGGGATATTACAATCATAATGACCACAATCTCACGGTGAAAGTTGGAAAGACATCCATCAACACACACAGTTTTGTGTAAAATAATACACATGGCCCAGTGATTTCGTTTCGGCCTACAACGTAGGTGTCTCCGGGTCGCCTTTCGGCCGAAGTCCTCGCCTGTTTTACATTTGTATTATCTCCCTCAGTTCTCCTTTTTCTGTTTTACCGGTCACGAGGATATGTCGTTTCCTTTCAACAAAACTTGCCACGTATAAGGAAGCCTTAACCTCTCGCAGTCTGCCCCACCGCGGGCATCGGCAGCCAATCGGCGCTCGTGTACAGCGCTTGTCATCATCGCATGACCTTTCCACTTGGCAGCAGTTGTCTTAGATAGGCGCACTCGTCCTGAAAAATAAACAGTGCTGACGCTCCGGGGAGAAAAACATCGCTATGGTCAAAACGTGCGCGTGGGGCGTGGGGGGTGGGGGTGGGGCGTGGGGGGTGGGGGTGGGGCGTGGGGGGTGGGGGTGGGGGGGTGGGGGGGTGGGGGGGTGGGGGGGTGGGGGGGGTGGGGTGGGGGGTGGGGGGGTGTTAGTGCAGGTCGGACCTTCAGCGATTGTCGTAAGAAGCAGTTTATGACTGCAGTTAGCGACAGTTTTCAGTAGAGCTGTTTGTCTCAGATTCGGCCGTGCGCGGAGTGTTGCGAGGGGTAAATCATACATGACGGTGGGGGTGCCGTGTTTCGTTCCCAGTTCAGGATGGCTTGAGTTCTGCCTTCCTGCAATAACTATGGAAATGAATCTCTGTCCCTTGGACAAAGAGCATCAGCACGCAGCTTCTTGTTCCTCCATTGATGCCGAGCAATCGCGGGAATTTGGTCTTTTGAAACAGTACACAGCGGGGCAGAAACTAAATACAAGTAAGACAAGAGCAAACACCTCTCAGCAAGTCCCAGCAATGCTGGTACTGGACCGTGGTGTGACAGACTAATCTTGTAAACGTGTATGTGTGTGTGTGTGTGTGTGTGTGTTTGTTCGTGTGTGTGTGTGTTCGCGCGCGCGCGCGCGTGTGTGTGTGTGTTCGCGCGCGCGTGTGTGTGTTCGTGTGTGTTCGTGTGTGTGTGTGTTCGTGTGTGCGTGTGTGTGTTTGTGTTTATGTGTGTGTGCGTGTACGTGTACTCTCTCTCTCTCTCTCTCTGTCTCTCTATCTCTCTCTCTCTGTCTCTCTATCTCTCTCTCTCTCTCTCTCTCTCTCTCTCACTGTTTTATACGCTTCAGGCTTCGTAATAACGAGTTAAAACACAATGTACGACCCAGAGCACAGCTGGATTAAGATGAAAGATGTC
>JAWQFJ010028641.1:127500-130000 GCA_034096865.1 Theodoxus fluviatilis
CAAGAATCTCTTGCATGCAAAGAGGTGTGCTTTTTCAAAACTGTCATGCCTCTGCAGACCCCATACTTCTGATGCATACAGTAGCACAGGTAACACCTGTGCATCAAACATACGATAGTATATATACATATTCATGGCGCGAAGCTTCTACATGACCTTTAACAGATGGGCTATCTTCCTTTTCGAACTGATACTTTGATCATTCAGAGCCACCGTGGCTGATAGTTTGCTAGTAAAAACATTGCCAAGATATTTGTATTTATTGACAACCTCTAACTCTCTATTGCCAAGGAACCATTTCTCCTCTCGTCCAAGACCGCCACCACGACGAAACACCATTACCTTTGTTTCCTTTTGTTTATGAGCAAGCCATGCCTCTCGGATATTTGAGCCAAGTTATCAATTTGACACTGTAAGCCTATAGGTGTAGTTGACAGTAAATCGATGTCATCAGCAAAGATGTGGAAAAACAACTCGGGCATTCCTGGCAATAACTGCACGCCATGCCCCCCTCTAGCACGGACTTGGTCCGCAATCGCCGTGATTAGAAGAGAAAAAAATTGTCGAACTCTCCAATGCTCCTTGCCTTGCACCAACGGGGCAGTAAAAAAAAAGTCGGAGATGGTAAAGTTCCATTTCATACAATGCCTGAACTTTGGCGGGTATTGCTTTGAGTATTTGAGCCATTTTCGTTGAAAGCCCACTGTTTTGCAAAACACTCCACAAACAGGTTCTGTCTACAGAGTCAAAGGCCTTGCTAAAGTCGACAAACGCAACATATGCTTTCCGCGACCAACACCAAACATATGCTTTGTCGCTATGGCATAAAGTGTAAATGCATGATCAATCGTGGACTGCTCAGATCTGAAACCTGCTTGCTCGGGACATATTTTTTTTCTTTCCTCAGCCCAATTTTGGAGCCGTTTTGTCAGTACCGATGTGAAAGCCTTACTGACAATGCTCAGCAAGGATATACCCCTGTAATTCTGGGGATCTAACTTGTCTCCAGACTTTAACAGAGGAATAGTTATAGATTTGCCCCAGTCTTCAGGAAAGGATTGATATTCGTGTAGCCGATTGAAAAACATGATCAAGAAGGGGATTATTTGAGCGCTAGCCAATTTAAGACATTCACCAGATATTCCATCAAGACCTACTGACTTCCCAGCTTTCAATTTGTTTATTGCATGCTTTACTTCTTTTTCAGTTATTGCTGCATCGATATCATTATCTACAGTAGTAACTGGGTTGCTGGCGCCTCTACAATAGCTCACCATCAGGTGACTGTGATTCTGTAGGAGATTTTTAATTGATTTTCCCATATCTCAATAGAAATCTCTGGTTGATAAGGTCTCGTGAACGATGTACACCTAATGATGGACCAAAAATATCGGGAATACTTTTAATTTGCCAGTAAAGAGGTGCATGTAGATTTGTGAAAAGTATTAATTTTTTCCCGTATGATGGATTTGTACGAATTTCAATGTAGAGTACACTTTTCTTTGTCTTCCTGGCTTTTAGTCTTTCTTAAAGTAACGAGAGCTCTTCTGACCTGAAATTTTGCTGCATGACACTCCACATCATACCATTTGGGGCATGCATGTTTTTCAGGGCCGCCTACTCTAGTCAACGTTTTCATGCAGTCAGTTCATGATAACATAGTATCCGAGAAAAGTTGTATAGCACCCTCAATAGAATTGTTTAGGTTGTGTTGAGCTCTTTTGTAAAAAGGAAGATTCTTGCAATTTGACCTTAAGCTCTTCTTCCTTACCTTGCCCCAGACCACTCGATTGATCGTTTTCCATTCGCTGGTTTACTTAACATACTCGTGTTTTCTGCCTATGTTTATTTCTAGTGGAATGTGGCGGGAATATATTTTATCAGCTACTTTGAGGGTTGCAGCAAAATCAGGACGACCAATAGCGAGAAGACAGTAATCAACCACGCTATTGCCTTCCTGATATACGAACGTGAAGTTTCCTTCTCTATCATTGTCAATACTACCACTGAGGATACAACAATGATGTACTTTGTATTTTCGATTAAAATTTGGCCAAATTGGTTTGTCGTTTGGTCGCACGATTTCGGGTCATGTATTAACTGGGAGCAGTAGCAATTTTCTAAACATTCTTCGTGATCTTGTGCGCACATCTCGTCTTCGTTCCTATCATGTATATTCCAGATATCAGTTCTTGAATTAAGGTCTCCACATATTAAAATAACAAAATCCGAATATGTTTGTTGAAGTTGTAGTGCCATTTCTTCCAAAAGATAGAAATTACATTTTGATTCTTTCCCACCATAATACGGCGAATCAACGGGGGGAATATAGACACACACAATTATGGTATTAGGGCATGAACGCTCAGTGATTCTCAGTACTATCATAAAGTCGTAGTTGCATGGTATTTGTGACACCTGATAAAAGATGTTCTTTTTAACAAGAGCGACAACTCCCTCTGAGCGTCGTCCTCGACTAGTAAGCTTCAGAGCAAGCGAG
>JAWQFJ010028641.1:145000-152500 GCA_034096865.1 Theodoxus fluviatilis
TTGTTTAAAGTTGAGTGTAACTTCAACACAGAAGAAATACAGTACTTGTTTCAAAATACTACTCTGCGTTGTTTTTCATGAATTTGTTCATGAGTTGTTTATAAATCATGCGAATAACTGACGGAATTCAAAATGTTGGAGGTTAGTTTTTCTTTTCTTTTCACAGACGATGTTGTCTCACTGCTCATATACCTGCAGTTTTATCATTTGTTTGGTGGCATGAGAAAACTTTATTATTTGTAAAATAAATTTTGTGTGTTTCGGTCTTATCAAATTCTACAATGTTCCTGAGTCCGAACAGTATGTTTCATGCATATGTGTATTTCATGTGCAGAACCAAAGTCATTACATGTTAAAGTCACAAAACTAATTTGAAAAACAGACACACGCGGGCGCGTACACACGCACACACACACACACACACACACACACACACACACACGTACTCACACACACATAATTATACACACACATACTTACACACACATACATACGCACATACACACACATACATACGCACACACACACACATACACATGTACACAAACACACACACAAATAGACACGCGCGCGGGAGCGGGCACACAAACATAACGAGAAAACGGAGGTAAAAATTCTGCTTCATTCAGAGCCAACGCCTCAATCCATGGTGAGATCAACACTAATTTGGACAGCAAGTAAACACAGGTGCTTCGGAAAATTGAAAAAAAATTAACGTGCACATAAAACAAAATTTCTACTTTGAGTTATAAGACATGACATATCAAAGCACTTTAAAATGTTAAAATCACATGTTTGACAAGGTGGAGCCCTATCGCCTGTTTTGGTCTCTGTCTAGAAATTACGTCCAGCGACTGTTGTGGGGATTTTTCATGCCACCACACATTTGCTTTCGAGACGCCGAACATTCCTCTTCAACAATCAATGAATTAGACAACTTATGTGCAAACGAAGTTGCCCTTCATTTTGTCATCATGGATAGTTTTCCTTACTTTGACACAAGTGTTTTTTCCGCTTATATCGAAGAGACAAATTACACAATTTACGCATTATGTTTATAGACGTTGATTTACCCTTGCACAATTAAAACGTGTGTGTGACCCGCCAGTGCGAAATCAGTCCCAACTCGCACAAGGCAACTTTGCTACAATATACAACATGGATACTGGGAAGATCCCATGGACATGACAACTTTCATTCTTGTTGGCACGTCTAAAAGTTTAACCAACAGGTGCATCAATTGATGTTCACCAATACATTCATGCGCAATCATTCACTCATTCATACCAGTCAAAGTGACAAGACGGGGTAGCAGCAACGTTTAATTTGATCAACATGATTTGTTTGGTCCCCCCCCCCCCCCCCCCTCCTCCCGTCTATCCCGCCTCTGGAATTGAATCACGGCACAGCGCCTGGCTGAAAAGTCTAATGCCCTAGTATACTGGGGACCATCTACACCTCCTAACACTACTTTGCTACAATAAACTGGAGTGCCTGGGTCTGATTGAACAGGTATGTTCTCAGGTGAGGTGACCAGTATCCGACTTATTGCATTCTCTCTTGACAATTGGTTGCCCTGAACAGGCAGTTTTGCGCCCAATGCAGAAAAACGTGATGGGGTAGGTTTGAGTCATTGACTTTTCGTGTGTGCAGAAATGCACGCCACGGACCTAATTAATGTTATTTGTTGGCTTGAAAAATACGTTTACAAATGTGAAAGCCGAAATCGGTTCCGAGGAATTCGTGCTGAAAATTTTCAAAGGCCATTTTCTCAAAATTGCCACCGGCACAACTGCTGATTTCGAATGGGCATGACTTCTACAGTTTACATCCTACAGTGTTCATATTTCTATACAATTATTCAGAAAATACTGTACATTTTTTTAATGTGTGCATGTTCATCGACCGTACACAAAAATCGAGTCAGAACTGCTTTTATGGTGACGTGTCACACATGACGATGCGATCTCCAGGTGATTCAAGGTCAACGCTGCTGAAAACTCCACAGGAACTAGTCATTTATCCACAGCCAGGAGAGCGTGCAGCGATATCCTCTAAGTCTGTCCACCTCTCTCCACAGCGGAACCGGTACATCCATGAAACCCGCCCGAGTAACACTCTGGTAATGGATGGGAGTCATTCATTCGCAGAAAGCGGACGCGTGCGTAAAAGCCGTTTGACGCCAGCGAATCAGCGCACTGGTCCGAGACATGGAAGTGCGGAAAGGCGGGAGAATCGATAGACATGGCCGTCCCAGGGCTCGGCAGCCAGGCTCCAATCCCTGCATGTGTCCTGTGAGTCTTCAGCCGATGATCCGAGGCATCAGTAGTGGTAGAAGTGGTCTGGGACGATCCAAGGTAGTACAAATCGTCCATTTCCGTAATTGTATGGTCATTCTGGTTGAAGCGTCCTGGTTAGGATCAAACCGAAATCACCAACACCTGTACACGTCTACATGCATTAAACGCAGTTTGCAGGTTGTTCCTGATGATGCTCACCTTCCTACACCATCACATGAGATCTGATGAAGATTATTGATAGTGTGTTTCTATGTAACTGTGTCAAACACCTAGCGGATTTCAAAGAAGTGTGTTTCAACGACTGGCTGAGAAGCAGACTTTTTCTTGTCAACGATTGACCATTCTATGTACACTGCAAGATTCCTCATATTTAGAAACAAAGTAACAAAGAAGGATATGGAGCGTGTGTAAATGTCGAGAATCTTTAGAAGCCTTCAATCAGACATTTGTGATCTGGTCGGAAAACCCGTCACCCCTGCTCATAGACCTCACGGTTCCTTGACACACAAACATAGCGTGGGCTCATGAAAGAAAAGAAACAAGGTACGATCGACAAACTCTGTGAGCAGCGCAGGGGTAGGGGTTGGGTTTGCCGTGTTCTCCCTGTCGAAGTCGGATGCAGGGGCTTGGTCAGCAGGTCCATGGTTGGGCTGCCTCGAGGTCTGGGCTCGCAGGCTGGACAGTCCGCAAAATGTAGTGGAAGCTGGCTCCCTTTGGATTTGCAGGAAACACGTCAAAACCTTGTAGGCTTGATAGTTTGAACTACAAGATACCTCCGGTGGCACACAGGGTTCTGCTTGGGACGACAATGCAAATGCTACTGGAGCATGCCCCGAAAGCACAAAGACCACGACAATTCAGCTGATGAGGGACTTATCGGTGCAGTACAGGCTGCATGTGAGCCTGTCAAGAAAGCCGTCCAGTTTTGGTTAAGTCAAATAACAACCGATCTGGAAGGTCTATTGATTCGTTTTACTGCACAACACCGTCTCTACAAAGAGAATGTCGTCCTGAATACAAGACATGAAAGACAGATGTGCAAGAACTGACGAGAAGGAGGACGGATAATAGCACGCGATGATGATGTCTATGACAATGCTTTTTACTAGGACAATAACATGAACTAGAATGAGAGAGCTTCTCGAGATTTGATGGACTTCGAATGTTCAAGCGTACAATCTCCAAACAGTCGATGAATGAATGAAATATGAATAAAATAACGAGTTTATTGTGTGCATATCAAAGACGCCAGATGTACACGAAGTGAAGCGGAAGAAACTTTACAGTTTACGATGGCGATCCATGACGATGATGATGACAAAGACTTTGATAAAATCAATAAGCAGTTTCGTTTGCGAACGTTGAGTTGTTTTTATTACATGCATTTGACAGCAACATAACACTTGATGGAAAATCCATAACAAGTTTCGTTGAACCGTAAGGTAAGCGTGTAAGAGAACAGTAGAGGAATATCGCGGAAACGTTGAACATCTCAATAGCACAGCCATGGTATAAAGGCCTTCTCAGAAGTGGCAAGTTTTGTTGTAAGGGCAGACTCTTTTTTCATTTGGTAAAACAGCTAAATGAAAAATGAGGGAGATATTTAACAATACTGCAGACGAGGGCATCAGCAGGAAAATGAAACATTGACATATGTGTGATAGTTGACAATGATACTACCAGGCCGCTTGTATTCACACTAGAATTAATGTGTTAGTAAATTACTGTTCAGCCTTCCCTGTAACATCGTTCCCTTAGCTATTGTGGTACTTCATTCTACATCTATATGTATTTACAACTCCCAACCAACCAGTTCCCCACAAACAAAACGATAAAACACTCCGCCCAGTAGTTCAACACGGGCGCTGTTTGATTTTCTTTTAACTCAGTCTAGTCAGCTGCACACCATGGCATGACGACATGTATGTTTGCAATACACTGCATACAATAGAAAGATACAGTGATGTAGAACTGTACCAGAAATTCATATTTAGAATTCAGAACATCCCACAACTGACAAGTGAAGTAGCAGAAGCCACAGAAGGTTCGAATTGAATGAGGCTAGGCTGCACTAAGGACATCGGGTTGGACACGTTTCAATCGCTATGTCACAAGCAGGAACCCATCTGATTGGCTGTTCGTGGAAGTTTCCGATGGACATGAAAAAATAGCACGTGTTCCTATTGGGCGGATCCTGGACCAAACACTGCTCTTGGGCCTTGCACGTGCGACTGTTTCCAACGACCGAGACCGGGACGGACATCTGCAGGAGTTGGAAACCGCACTTCTCCGCAGTGGCTATCGACGCAAAACTGTTCGCGCCCACTTCAGGAAAGCCACCAACCAGAGACGCGATGACCTCCTCGTCCGACGAGAAAAAAACTATGGAACCAGCAGAATCCCATTCGTAGTGGACTACTTCCCAGGGGCGGAAAAACTGCGACGTGGGCTGAATGACCTCCAACACCTGCTGGATGACGACAGGCGCCTCTCTCGGGCTATGCCGACTCCCCCTGTGCTGGCCTTCAGGCAGACCCCAACCTGAAAAGACTGCTGGTCCACAGTAGACTTTACACAGAGACACCCGCAGACGGTATGAGACCACGCAAGAAACCACGATGCGCCACTTGTGCCATTGTCAGTTCGGATAGCACGGTTACTAGGAATGCGACCGTACACCAGATCAGAGGCAACTACACCTGCAGCTCGTATGACGTGGTGTATTTGATCAGATGCCGCAGAGGGTGCCCGAATGCGTGGTATGTAGGAGAAACATGCCAGCCACTAAGGCAGCGCATGAACGGGCACCGGGCCACGATCAGAAATCGGTCGCCTCTACCTGTGGCTGAGCACTTCAATTTGCACGAGCACTCGGCATCAGACATGCTCTTGAGCGTGCTGCAAGGCAACCTGCATGACACCCGACAACGTCGCGTGGCAGAGCAGAAGCTCGTGAGAAGATTGAACACCCATCACGCAGGGCTCAACCGCGACCTGGGATTCATGGCACATTACAGATGAGGAAGCTGTACCTCACACGTGCCTCCCGTGCTCTCTGCCCGAGAGGTTGGAGTGAACTCCTCTCACCGCCTGCCGGTCATAAGTAATCCCACCCGCTGTCTCTCTACACTACGGCCAGATGAAGGAGAGTACTCCGAAAGCTCGCCAACCACTTTCTGCCAACCACTTTCTTTGCAGGCCAGCCAACAACTTGCTTCGGGCCACAGGTCTCGTAGCCACTCCAGCAGCCACAAGCCGCCGCCGCCTGCGCCACAGCGACCAACCAACAGGAGCCGCTACCCGCAGCCGCTGGCCACAGTCCTGCTGCAGCAGCCAGTCCCGCCAGGCACGACCCCAGGGGTTCACGCCTGACGGCCAGCGCTCGAGACGAAGAAACAAACGGCCCTTTTCAGGGCCAAAATTTATTTGTTCAAGAAAGAATACAATTTTAGTCGGAAGCTTTTGTCACGACGTATTTTTTGGTACTGTTGTCAGTCCGACCCCGGCCACCCTCCCTTTGTGAGTCCAATGGAAACGGCAACGTTGCCAGGAAACTGCCACGTTTGAGCACGACCACAACATTTTTGACGACGAACGCGCGATATTTTCATTGGAAACAGTATAGTCGCCAGAAATGTGTCCACGTGTGAGAAGGTCTATAGAAAATCAAAACCTGCTTTTGACGGTATCTCGGAGACATTTTCAGGGTGAAGGTATCAACTTGTCTGGCTGGCACTCTATCTGAAATACCCTCGTTAACCCTGTCCTGCATTCGGAACCACGGTGGAAAAGCAAAGAATTTGTCTCATTCTTAACAAACAATGGATTTACCTAAGTCAAGGTAAAAACGAGACTGATTAGGCTAGTTCGCGACTTTGCAACTCGATGCAAAATTCGCCGGTGGGAAATGTCTGGAACGAAATTGTATACTCGAGTACACCTTCATCACACCGTGGTTACGTATACTTCGCACGTTCAGTATATACAGCAAGATCAAAGGCAGTTTATACAACAGACCCCTCGAGATGGCCTGGCCGATTGCCTGCGTGGAAGATGGCGAGATAATGAAAGTTGGCAATAAGCAAGGCCCACAAGAAAATGCCTCGGGAAATTGAGACTTTTGTATCCGCACATTGCTCTGACGTCAGTAACTTCACGCGGTGATAACTTGGTCTGCAGAGCCGGGGTGCAATTGAGAAGTGATTGGCGTTTACAAAGTGCCGCGTTGCACGATGGAGAAGATAGGTTTTAATATGGCGTAGGAGAGCGGTCTACAGTTGACGTACATGTATATATCCTGATGAAGTGTGTGTGTGTGTGTGTGTTTGTGTGACAGAGAGAGAGAGAGAGAGAAACAAAGAGAGAGACGCAGAGAGAGACACAGAGAGAGAGAGAGAGAGAGAGAGAGAGAGAGGGTGCGTGCGTGAGTGCGTGTTTGCATGTATGCATGCATGCCGAGGTGCACGCTTCCTCGGGTATGCGAGTACGTTTATGATTGCGTGCCTTTTTGTAGATATGTGCGCGCAAGCTTGTGCTTATGCGCCATGTAATGTTTGAATGCATATAATTATGCGTGCATCTTTGCAAAACTTGCAGTTGATACAGCAGCAGTAGCAGCAACAGCACTTGCAAAGCAGTTAAAATAACAGCAGCGACTATTGCAGTAATTCTGGCAGTGACTGCTGCTGGTGGAGGTCTTCGTCATAAAAGCATGGTCCACCAGCAGCGGTAGCAACGGCACCACCAGTTACTATGGTAGTACGGATAGAGGGGGAGTGATAAGGAGATTTGAACTTGTGGACGCAACTGTGTTAGGTCTAACTTGGACGTCATTCCACTTCTCCGTCTACTGGCAATCAAGACAGCTTAGTCAGCACAGACGCAGTAACAGATAATTATGCCCATCGCATGCCGTTGCATTCAACGCCCGTCTGCTCGCGTCAAAGTGGGAGGACAAAAGGGACCAGCTTTGTGCCCCATTTGCCAGCCCCGCAAGGCTCTTCACGACTCAAGCCTCAGCGTTGTACTCGGCTCCGAAAGCAGGCAGTCGGGCGCGCGTCACGATCGAGAAAATGGCCACCGTGCACGACGCGATACCCGGTTAATTGATTATGTGCGTGCTCTGTCGTGCGCGTCGAAAAGCTTCAAAGGTTGATCTTGTTTGATCGAGCGCGGACAAGGCAAGAAAGTTACTGGATAG
>JAWQFJ010028641.1:162500-172500 GCA_034096865.1 Theodoxus fluviatilis
ATATTTGATGGCCCTAATAGTGCTATTGATTTTTAGGGGAAACCTTCCTGTTTCAACCATATACAAGATGATTTGGTGTCTTCACGTCAACTTTTAGAAATCGTTTGCAAGCAAACATGTGCGCTTTTTCTATATTTGAATGTTCCTGCAGTCCCCACAATTCTGATGCATATAACAACAACGGTTGGATTTGGGCATCAAACATTTTGAAGTATAATTTTGGCGTGTGACTGTAGAGAGTCCTTAGCATCTTTAGTAATGAAACTGTTTTTTGTTTGGCTTTTGTAGTTGCGCTGTCTAATGCTCCTGAATTTGATAGTCTAGTCGTAAATGTGTAACCAAGATATCTAAAAGAGTTTACGACTTCTAGTTTAGAACCGTTTAGGTACCATTTTTCTCTCTGGGTGAGGAATCCTCCTCTCCGAAATACCATGACCTTTGTTTTGGTAATATTAACTTTGAGGCCAATTTGTTCAGATGCATGTATAAGGTTATCTATTTGTGTCTGTAGACCTACCGGGGTTGTAGACAGTAGTGCAATATCGTCTGCGAAGATCAGAAGAAAGATTTCCTCTCTACCATTTTGCATTTGCACACCATGTCTACCATGTTTGCGGACATAGTCTGCAATGGAGGTGATGTATAGTGAGAATAGTGTCGGACTCTCAGAGGAACCTTGCTTTGTTCCAATAGGGCATTCAAAAAAGTCAGAAATGCTATCCTTCCATCTTACACATGTTTGTACTGTATCATACATTGCTTTTAGCATGTTAATAAATTTCGTAGAATACCTGCTTTATCCAATGCCTGCCATAGATGTGGCCGTTCCAAAGAGTCAAATGCTTTTGTGTAGTCAATGAAAGCAACATAAAATTTCCCTCTTCCTCCGCCGTATACATTCTTAGATATCATAGCGTGCAGTGTAAATATGTGGTCAATGGTAGAGTGCTCCCTCCTGAACCCAGCTTGCTCTATACAATGCTTATTGTTTTCATCCATCCAATTTTGCAATCGTCTTGTTAGCACGAAGGTAAATACCTTACTTACGATACTTAGTAAGGAGATTCCTCTGTAGTTAGAAGGATCAACTGTGCTTCCACTTTTGTGTATTGGTACAATTACTGATCTGCTCCATTCATCAGGAAATGTCTGAGTATCATATATCTTGTTAAACAATTGTACGAAATAGGGGACTAAGAGCTTTTTAGCTAGTTTGATCAGTTCTCCTGGGATTTCGTCAAGCCCTGGTGCTTTGTCACGTCTTAATTTAGCTATTGCCATGTCAACTTCCTGGCTTGTTATCGGTGAGTCAAGCATGTCATCGTGAACACTTTCACTGTCTAAGGTGATATCAGTGCTTTCTTTATCATAGTTGAACAGATTTTTAAAGTATTGTTTCCATGTTTCTATTTGTATATCGGGTAGTTTTGCCCTTTTTCTGGATTTCTTTCGTATGATTGACCAGAATTTATCAGAGTTATATAAATTTTCCATCAGAAAGTTTCGGAGTTTACTTTGATGTTCTTTTTTCTTCTCGCGGATTAGTTTCTTGTAATCATTTCTACATTTTATATAATCCGTTTTCTCTGCCGTCGTATTTGTTCTTTCGTAGGCTGAAAGTGCCTTTTTGGCCCTATGTTTAGCTGTTTTGCAGTCCTGGTCGTACCAGTCAGCATTTTTATGCTCTACTTGACCAGATGACCAGAAGGTGTGACGCATACATTCAATTGTTTGGAGTAGGGCCTCTGTAATTAATTTTACCGACGTGTTCACACATGAAGTTATGTTCTCCTCGGCACGACTTAGCATTGTCCTAAATGAGACAGATTGTAAGTTAAATGCAACTTCTTCCTCTTTACTTTTGTCCCAGATAATTTTGGATGTCTTTTTGTTTCTTTTTGGCTCTGTTTCTAACTTTCTTTCCTGTTCTACCAAAATCTCGAGTGGCATGTGATTTGACTCTATTCTCGAGTTTACTTTTGTACGTACCTCGATTTCCGTCGCATTGTTCATAACCAGACAATAATCAATCACACTATCTCCATGCTGTGAAACATAAGTAAATTTACCTTCTCTGTCGTTGTGATTACTTCCATTTGCTATATATATATGGTGAACTCTGCATATGTCAACTAGTATTTCACCAAACTGGTTCATTACGCTGTCTTGTGAGTTTCGATTGGCTGTATTATCTGGGCATGTACATGGAATCGGTTCTTCATGCTCTAATAGTTCGTCATCATCGACATGCAAGTTCCATGTTTTAGTTCTTGCATTTAGGTCACCACATATTAATATAGCGGAGTTCGGGTTTGCTTCTTGCAAGTCTAGTATAGTATCTTCTAACAAATATAAATTACATTTAGTTGTTTTATCTCTATAATAAGGAGAGTCCGCTGGTGGGACGTACAGACACACAAGTATAACATTTTTTTTTGGAACTGCTACCGATTTTGAGAGCAACCATATTATCATGTTTGCAAGGCAAGGGAGTTAATTTCTTAGCAAAACTTTTCTTTACCAGTACGACAACTCCACCAGATCGTCTGCCGTGATGTGACAGTTTGATTGCTGGTGAGTGATAAATGTGGTAATCAGCAAAGTATATTGAAAAATCAAACTCATGTGAAGTAAATGTTTCGACAAAACAGCAAACGTGGAAAGATGAGATATAACTCACAAAACCGGGTTCCCACAAGAGAGAGAGAGAGAGAGAGAGAGACTTGTTTGTATAGGTTTACGGCCTTTTACCAGAAAAAAGGATAAAAGATAAGAAAGGTAAGACTGTCGCGTAGTCATGCAAGTTTCAACGTGAACCTAAATGGAAGTAGTGTCATTATCAACGCAAGCGCGCGCGGGCACACACACACACACACACACACACACACACACACACACACACACACACACAAAGAGGGGAGAGTGAGGGGAGAGAGAGAGAGAGAGAGAGAGAGAGAGAGAGAGAGAGAGAGAGAGAGAGAGAGAGAGAGAGAGAGAGAGAGAGAGAGAGAGAGAGAGAGAGAGAGAGAGAGAGAGAGAGAGAGAGAGGAGAGAGAGGCAAGCAGGCAGACAGACAGACAGACGGACAGGCAGGCAGACAGACAGACAGACAGACAGACAGACAGACAGACAGACAGACATTAACATAGACAAACACAAATACGAGTACAGACAGACAGACAGATTGGCAGGCAGACAGGCAGACAGTCGGGCGGGTAGGCAGATACACAAATACACAGACACAGTCACTTAGCCAGACAAGCACACTTGCGCGCTCAAACACCAATGCACGCATGCATGCCGGCGCACGCACACACACTCAAAGGACGCATGCACATGTCTCTCTGAGACTGCAGAGAGAATGCAGGAAGGCAGGGCAGGCACGGTATTGGATTTCGTCCAACAGACAACGCCTCTCAGTGACACGTCGACTCACTGAGGTGCATGCAATCCTTGACACGCTCCTGCAACGAGCCCTGCACTGCAGAATGCGGTTGCCAGTGTACGACAGAACAGAGATCCAAGCTTGGTCTCTCCTTCATCTTCTCCACCTTCTTCCCTCTTCACTTTATCTTACTCTACACCCGCCGACCTCTGCCAATGGCCGTGAAATAGGGAAGATAACTCCCCCACAGCTCTCCTACGTCATGGTTGGAGTTAAGAGGGGTCAGGGGCCAGTCGGTACAGGTCCCTTTATGCTGGCAGAGACGTGAGAAGTGTGCTTAGACCGCAACGTTCAACAAAACCTACACTCAGAGTGAATGTGGACTAGTTGCAACGGGTACATTGTTT
Organism: Theodoxus fluviatilis; assembly: GCA_034096865.1. Taxonomy (NCBI): domain Eukaryota; kingdom Metazoa; phylum Mollusca; class Gastropoda; order Cycloneritida; family Neritidae; genus Theodoxus; species Theodoxus fluviatilis. Next base: position 166,293 of record JAWQFJ010028641.1, read on the forward strand.
GAAATTATGTTTCATAACGAGGGGAAAACATTAGGCCTACCTCCTTGGCAGGGGTACTAATTTATCAGTCGAGTTTTGGGTTTCTGTTGGAAATTGAGTGAGCTTGAGAGTACAGAACTGACTGACTGTCTGATTAACGTACTATTAACTAAATGAGTGACGGAATGAATGACTGACTGACTCACTGATTGAACAAACAACCGACCGACCGACCGACCGACCGACCGACCGACCGACCGATCGACTGACCGACCGACCGACCCATTGACTGACCGGCCGATGACTGACTGACTGCTTGCCTGACAGCCTATCTGCAAGCCTGCCTGCCTGACTGACCGACCGGTCGGCTGGTCAGGGAAGCTAGTTGCCGAGAGTCGGATCTCGAAGGATAATTGGACAAGGCAGGTAACCAATTGGTCCATCTAACTGTATTCTTACAGAGAGACAGCTGGTGACAGCAAGTCCAGCGTTATTCCAGTTGACCCAAAGAAAGAGCTGGCCTCTGAAAGTTGGCCAATCAAGACAAAACGGTTGCCGTCAATAAAGAACGAACGCTCGCAAATCAAGAGAGAACGCTCGCCGTCAAGACTAGCGAACGCTCGGTTCGCCAACAAGAGAAAACAAAAGATCATGAAGAGAACGAACGCTCGCAATCAAGACAAAACGAACTAGGCAAACGCTTACCATCAAGACCAAGCGAACAGTCTCTATTAAGACAAAGCAAACGCTCGGGATCATTGAAACCGCCCCTCTCGGGGCCACACACAATTTAGAAAGAGTACAATTACTGTGGATTTGCTTTTCCTTCAGAAAGAATACAAATTCGGTCACCTACCTCGCCTAACTGTCGGCTGGTAGCTGACTAAGTTACTGACTGGCTTAATGAATTAGCGACTGACAAATGACTGGTCATCTGGCTGACTGAATAACGGACAGACTGATGACCACGCACGTCTTCATACATCATCTAGGCTCACAGCCGTGAGTAAACGGAGCGAGCGTCAACCGAGCGATAAGGTCGGTAATATCCCGCTATCTATACTTCTCTTCGATCTTCGTCACCTATAAATCACTTCCCACAACACCGACACACAGTGCGGACTGCCCCGCCCGAGCTTGCTTTCATGGGAAATTAAAGTGCTCAGGAGAGTCTTCCCTCACGGCAACAACTGTCATGGCCGGGGGTCAAACATAGGTCACGTAGCGCCACCGGTAACGCTGACGTCAGACTTTCACAGACATCTCTCAAACCAGCAAGCCATCTCGCGTCAAGGTCATGCAAAGCCGGCAGGTTCTGTGGATCAAAGGGTATTTTTCCACCCCGAAATTGGAAGAGACAAATCCGGCACAGATTAGTTCTTCCTTGAGAGATGCTATCCCAGATCTTTCGGTGGACGCCCCGAAAATTCCAGTGGAACTGAAGACAGTTGGGGGCGGTCTTGGTGGTGTTGGTTGGGTGTTTCCCCTATGATAGGCAGATCACTTGGTTAACTGGTATTGCTGTCAACCTTCAGCAGGTGGTAAATCTCTGTGAAATTGTCTCGTTTTAGAAAGCTTCACTTTTGGTGCAGCATGAAACCATGCAAGTATTTTAATAAGTGTCTTTCCACATCTAGACTAGTGTAAATCATTCATTTCATGGAAGATGATGAACATAAGTTTTGTGTCCTTGTAGCTGAGGACTGTTTACTTTTATTTCTATGGCAGAACTGTCTCGCAAAAACAGCACGAAAACAACTCGACATTTTTGGAGCAACTCCCACGAGCTCTGTAGACATCCTCCATTAATCTCGTCAGGCAGGGTGAACGTGACAAACGACATGAAATGTGCCAGGGCTCGCCACTTTTGTTTTTGTTTCCCTCTCTTTTTATGAGAGCCAAACTGTGCACTGGGGACAACAACCCACAGATGTATGTACGTCTCTTGAGAAAAAAAACTGCTTCAGTCGAGAGAGACTCACGTGCTTTGCCCACTATCTAGTGCGCTTCAAAACTGCCTCTGCAACTTCAGCAGTTCAAAGTAGCAATTGCAACAAGTTCTCTTCATTTGTCAATGTTTAAGGAAAGGTCACCTAAAATAATTTGACAGCATATATATCGCTTAAGGACTGTTTTGCCGACTGAACAGCAAACTACCACAAATCAGGCAAGTGTTTGTGTTTACATCAACAGTCATTAACTATATAGACTGGCTTGATAAAGAAAACAGTAGTACTTCTGTGCTTATGTGGTCCCTGTTTCCTTAGTTTTTAAATAAACTTAACCAAATCTCTCGGAGCACATTCACGTTGTCCGAATGGGCAGATTAGCAGGCATTCCCTAAGAATCTGTCTCCTTGCTACAGAAACCAACAAAAAAAGTGAGTATGCAAAGCCTTGAAGGTCGTCGGTCATATTACCCATTAGTGACTGTGAGAAAGGCAACGAAACATAACGCCATGTGTTGTGAAGGTTCTAGATCGTGCGGGAGGATCGCGGCACAGTCGGTTTGTTTATATCGGTCAGGTCATTGCCCTGGCACGCGGTCGCGTAGGGCTAAATTTGTCTTGTTGTGTCACGTGACGTCAGTCAATTTCCAGCGCGAGCTTTTAGAGAGTGTGCCGCTTCATTCACCAAACATCTGGAACCTGGGGTTAGGTATATCAGGCGCGACAAAGCGAGAGAGTCAGACACGAGCAGCAGATGCGACAGAGTTAAGGTGAGAGCTTAACTTTGTAAGGAGAGAGTCCTCTGCGGCACAGCGCATAGAGTGAAGCGAGTACGACGATACTACTTATTGTCACCGCTGTGTATAGCGACCAGTGCGTGAATAAAGTGTATCGAAAACGACCACCAGCCTTTGTAACTTCGACTTCCCAGCGGAAGCTAGGAGAACCTCCGTACAACAGCGTATTGCAAGAGAAGAGTGCAACACATGCAGCACTTTGAGCAGTGACTTTAAAACACGAATGCAGGGATAGTGGAAACATTGAGAGATTTTGCATTTTTACCTACAGAGCTACTTGTTGCAATACCACAGTCTTGGAAATGCCTGTGTATGTTGAACTCGACTATCTTGAAAATTGAAGTGCGAATTCCCGCCTAACGTTTTCTTATCAGTTTACGTTCACTATAAACAGTGACAATTTGCTGTCCAAAGCTGAAAGTGGATGAACGAGTATTCAAGTCGTAGCTAAAGGCCTTCGCACACGAGGCAACTCCACTCGTGAAACTTGAGTGCTTGCCATACATTGCTTCGTGTGCGATGTCGGTTGAAAGCAACTGGCATTCCAAGCAACTTTCCACACCACCAGCAAATGAGTTGCTCGTCTTTAAACCTGTTCTAGTTTTGGGGGCAGTGGCGTGCCACTCTCTGTGAATCCACCAATCACCGGGCGACTTTAGAACCTCGTTCTCGCGTTCTCGCGTTCTGGCGACTAGTTGCAAAATTAAATGGCGGACCTGTCTATGCTTCGCACAGAAAACGCTGTATTTGGGGATACTAGAAACCCATCCAAAGAAAATGTAAGCCATGAACAGCATTAATTTATTAAAGCTGTATGTTGAATGCATCAATAGGTCGTGAAAGCTCCTACATTTTAATATTGAAAATGCAGGTCGACTCATATCTACATGCCGAAGCATTGTGTACAAAGCTAGTGTTGTCTGATACCACAAATACGATACATTTGAATCGCACCTGTGTTATGAAAATACTGTTCAGATTAAATTTATTAATTAATTGAGGCCCAACCAGCTGCAACAATTCCTGAAAATGATCATGGCTCATTCGAAGGAAAGTGCTAGTTGCCTTGAGATCCTCATTGGGGAGCTCTTGTAGTAGACACGAGTAGGCACCATGCCTTGGTCATTTTGTCAACCATTCACGAGACCAAAACAATTTTTTTCTCTTTTTACTTTGCTCGGCTATTATACGTATTAACATCATTATTAGATGAAGAAGTACTGTCGCCATCGTCACTTGAAGTTTCAGTCATGCTAGGACAAGCCTTCGGGGGAGAGATGCAGAGCGTCTTGATTGCAAGCGCGGGAATTAATACGCTTCCATAAATACAACGTGGCGAGAGGTGAAAGGTCACAGTGAAAGCGTGTGCGAGCTCAGTCTCCAGCATTGCCTGCCACATGGCAAGCAATTGGCCGCAAGCAACGTGGCAAGAGACTTTGGTTGCCTCGTGTGCTAAGGCGGTAACTAGGATTTTGTCTTAAGTCATATTCGGTCCTATTTGCTCGTGCATTATTACACACTTTCGTGCGCTATTCATCTGGACAAAATTGTTTTAAAAAAAAAGAGTCAAGGGCCGCGTTGCATAGACGCGAGGTCTCGCGAGGTTTAGGCCGGTGTCAACATGTGTCAAAATTTGACTGCCTTTACATCTGCTTTCTCCATGTTGACACATATTGACACCGGCCTATTCTTCGCAAGGTCTTGGCTTTCCTCGCGTCTATGCAACGCGCCCCGGTCGAATACTGAGACAGTCTTGTGACCTGAGAGGACCCTCTGTTTCCGTAGGTTTTTGTAACAAGACCACCCCATTTATCAAAATAACTTAAATTGCTTTTAGCAATACTACTGTAGTGCTTTCTGTGTACATTAATGACTCCGTACCAAAAAATGACCAACTAGGTATCCAGTTGCCACAAAAATGGTGTTGATCTGAAAAGTTGTACACGAGAACCGCCGTACCCAATCCCAGGAACTTTCCTCCTCCAAAATCTGCTCCCTGTTTCCCCATCCCCACTCCCACCCTAAAGACGTAGAGATCGCATGCTCGACGAGAAAAGATATTTGCCTTTTTCCAGATTTGAAATGCTGGCCCGATTTGACCTTTCCTATGACGTCAGTCTCAACCTTGAGCAAGTATCCATCCTCAGAAATGTCAGTTTCTCTTGCTCTGAGGTATTGTCTATTCTTTTGGCTTTTTCAGGCACACAATGAAAAACTCCGTTCTCACATAGTGCACCGTTACGTTGTGCTAAGTTGTCCTAGATTTTCATTGTAAATACATCGTGCTCTCTCTCTCTCTCTCTCTCTCTCTCTCTCTCTCTCTCTCTCTCTCTCTCTCTCTCTCTCTCTCTCTCTCTGTGTATTTGTCTTTGGGTATGCCTGTTCATTCGTCCATCCGTGCGTCTGTACTTGCCTACGACCGTCAATTTACCCGTCCGTTATCTACCTGTCTGTTCTTCTCTCTCTCTCTCTCTCTCTCTCTCTCTCTCTCTCTTTCTCTCTCTTTCTCTCTCTTTCTCTCTCTCTTTCTCTCTCTCTCTCTCTCTCTCTCTCTCTCTCTCTCTCTCTCTCTTTCTCTCTCTCTCTCTCTCTCTCTCTCTCTCTCTCTCTCTCAGTAAACAAAGACAGTTGGAAAATATCTTAACAAAACCTCACAGTAGAGCATTAAAGAACCCCTAGCAAAACTTGCAGTTGTAGTCTTGGTTGACAGGGGATGCCCATTAAACGTGGATTGTGCTGTTGGGAACTGTGCCATAAGGAAAAATGCCGTGCAACAGTTTGTTCGCACAAGTTGCATAAAAAGGATTTCCCATTGAAAAGTACTTCAGTTTAGATTCAGGTGTGTAAACAAAGTGAGTTTATGTTTTATTGTTTCCTTTCACGAAGACATGATATAACGATGCGTACAAGGAACAACGTCCACAGAGAAGGCTCTAAAAATGCCATGCACAATGCCAATGAGAAATGCGCCTCATGGAAAACATGCCGTATAACATTTTGTCCGCATTAGTTATAAGAAATTGCCAACCCATTGAAAACTCCTTCAGTGTAAATTCACGTGTGTAAACAAATGAAGTTTTTTTTTAAAGTTCCCTTTCTGTAGGACATGGGGTTACGATGCGTAGAAGGAACAGTGTCCAGAAAGAAGATACTAAAATCACACACACAGTGCCCACACTCCTGTGATGTACAACCGCAGTAACATGCCAACATAGGCGAATCTGCTGCTGCTCACGAGCCTCGTCAAGATCAACCACAAAGGACGACATTTTCTTCGACAGGACTCCTTCATATGATTGCTGTCTCTGTGCTATTGCTTTCTTCTCCGTCGCTGAAACAGCAAGACAAACTCGAGAGAGGTACTGTAATTACACAGCACGCATCGTGTTACGGACAAATGCAAGCTGCCGGACCCGGCATGTCAGGATCTCCGAGTCACTGCTCAGAACCATGTTTTCCTCTTCTTGAAGTCACCTCGCACTGC
>JAWQFJ010028641.1:182500-188706 GCA_034096865.1 Theodoxus fluviatilis
ACACTTCAAAGTAAAGCCAAGCAGCTCCTAGGCACGATGGAGACAGTTCATTTGTTCAAAGCATTTCGTTGGTGGCTGTGACAGATTCATGTTTTCCCCTCTTTATTGTTTTGATGATTTAAGTGTGTTTTAAGACTGAAGCCTTTAACGTTTTCATAGCTGAGAAAAGCTGTCCCCTGCTGGATCTTAGTCTCAGAGAATCCTGGCACAACCTTTCTGCACTGGAGTTGTTTTTCTGGGTCGGATGCCACATGGCTGTTTTTGTATATATCGGACTTCCTGCGAGGTAGGGTGACCGATGTCCTTGAGCTTGTTTTTCAAAGCTTGCCTTGAAGGCGGGTTTTTCTGCCAAGTCAGCTTTCTGTCCAAGAGTCCCGCGCATGCGTAGAAATGCTTGATGTGTTTTAATAAAACCATTTGCTCATTGAGAATTCAGTTAGTTGGCGAAAGGACAGGGTGCTAGAACACCACGCTCCCGTCCAAGCTACTCCGTGTGTCTGATCCCCTCCCCAGAGCACGTAAAACGAGAGAAGTATTTGTATCATCCCTGTTTGCCCAAAAGAAAGAGAATTGGGCCGTAATTGATTAAATCCCTTTGGAAGGGGTTGTCACGTATAAGAGAGTAAGTTTTCTCACCCTCCAAACCAAAGCAGTGAGAGTTGTGGAGACTCTCACCCCAGAAGTTGACCAACGCGCTGACACGCTTGCGGCTGGAGCGAGGCCTGCCTCAAACCCCTCCCAAGAGCGCCTGCCACGCTCGCCTGCACGCCTGCTGGTCTGAGATGCCCAGCCGCACAGCCGTCGTCTGCTTGAGATCGCTCCCCTCCTGCCTGGCTCCCTCCCGCCTGCCCAGGCTGGAACAACGCTGACCACTACAGCCGGGGAAATCCCACCGCCAAAAGTTTTCGTCTGCTGTGGTGTTTCCATGTGTCATTGCTCTTCGCAAAGGAACGCGAAGAAGCAATAATGAATGGCCTTTGTTCTCGGTCGAGAACGTGAGATCAGTGAACTGTGCGTCCACTAGAATCACATTAGAAATTCGTCGTTGGAATCATCCACTAAAAATCTCGTGAGTACTCATGAATTACGTCTGACTTTAAAGACTGAACTCTTGTCTAAACTAATAGAAAAAACTGACCCGTTACCCACTGCCAGAAGTCGCATTGGGCAAGGAAAGAAACATTTGGTCCTCATGATACATCGAACAATCATTATATGCTTGAAAGCCACAAAGGGGCGACTGATCGATTATCTGCGTTTCTGATTATTAAATACCTTTTCTTAATTGTCAAACATGTTGTCCTCCTGTTCCTTTGCATGTGCATGACAGAGATTTTGATTTATTTTAATTGTGCGTTCCTTCTCCCCAAGCAAATCCCCTAGACACAAGCGCATATAGCGCCGAGCCTGTGTTTTAATAAACACAAGGGAGGAGAAACGTCACAGCATGGGGGCTCGTCCGAAGATTTAAGTCAGTAAATGTAGTTGTGGAAATTTTCTATCTCTGATATAGAGTAGACACTCCCTTTGGTTGAAACTGTTGTGTTGTGTCGTGATTTGTCACTCATCATGCATTGTTAGAATTGTTGATGGTACCCTCACATGTGAAATCTTGCTGCCTGCATTATTCTTGATTGCATGAATTTAGGTTGAAGTTGCTCTGTGACCTTTTTGTACTGCCTGTGGGTTCTTCCTGTGTCGCTATGGCTAAAGTGATAGAGGGTAGGCCTAGCGTCAAGGATATTTTGTCACTAGACAGGGCAGGGCTGGATAGTTTAGTGGAACAGTTTGGTTTGGAGATGAGCGGAGGAGCTACGAAGGCGGTGGTACAAGAAGTGTTAATTGACTTCGCATTGGGAGCAGGTGGTGAGGATGAAAGTGAATCGGAAGTGTCAGTACCTGAGCATGGGGAGACATCGGTAGATGCGTCAGTTCGACTGAGAGAACTGGAGTTGGAAGAGGAACGTCTGCAATGGGAGAGGGAGAGATTGCAGAAAGAAAGAGAGGAGAAGGAGAGGGAAAGAGAGGAGAAAGAGAAAGAGAGAGAAAGAGAGAGAGAAAAGGAAGTGAGAGCACTGGAAAGAGAGAGAGAGCAACGACAGCATGAGATAGATCTACGGCGGATGGAAATAGAAGCTAGAGCGAGGGGGATACCTGAGAGGGAGCATGGTCGGGAGAATGGTCGAGGACAGGAAGGAGGAGTTTCGACCTAGAGGGGAGCAGACAGGCCCTTACAAGGTCCAATGCTATAAATGCCAGAAGTTTGGTCACTACGCCAAAGATTGCCGTGGTGGTCAAACCCATGCTATGGCGTGAGCAGGTGTAAAGCCCTACCTGTGTTGTTTAAGGTGTGAGACCTTATTTGTGTTGATTAATGTGTGAGACCTTATTTGTGTAGATTAAGGTGTGAGACCTTATTTGTGTTGATTAAGGTATAAAGCCCTACCTGTGTTGATTAAGGTGTGAATCCTTATCTGTGTTGTTTAAGGTGTGAATCCTTATCTGTGTTGTTTAAGGTGTGAATCCTTATCTGTGTTGTTTAAGGTGTGAAACCTTATTTGTGTGGATCAAGGTGTGAAGCCTTGTGAAGATGACAGGTGTGAAGCCTGCTTAATTAATGATGATGGTGAGAAGCCTCATCAAAGGTGTGAAGCCTTGTGAAGATGACAGGTGTGAAGCCTGCTTAATTAATGATGATGGTGAGAAGCCTCATCAAAGGTGTGAAGCCTTGTGAAGATGACAGGTGTGAAGCCTGCTTAATTAATGATGATGGTGAGAAGCCTCATCAAAGGTGTGAAGCCTTGTGAAGATGACAGGTGTGAAGCCTGCTTAATTAATGATGATGGTGAGAAGCCTCATCAAAGGTGAGAAGCCTTGTGAAGATGACAGGTGTGAAGCCTGCTTAATTAATGATGATGGTGAGAAGCCTCATCAAAGGTAAGAAGCCTTGTGTTGATGACAGGTGTGAAGCCTGCTTAATTAATGATGAAGGTGAGAAGCCTCATCAAGGGTGTGAAGCCTGATTAATTAAGTTGTTGTGGGTGTGATGCCTACTGAATGTTGGGTGCGATGCCTAACTAAGTGTTGTGGGAGGAAGATATGCTTCCTATTAGTGTTATCCCTTTGAAGGGTGTCATATTGAGCAGAGTATAGCTCATTGATGTGCAGGTAATTTTCCCCTGTGGGTACGGGGTTGTTTAAGAATTGTCCCACCGCGTCCCCTACGCGATTCGTAAGAGGCGAATAAATAGGCGGATCGTCAGACAGACGATAGTAGTTGTTGTAAATTCCTACTGTTAGAGAGGAAAAGGAACCTCTTTTTGTTCCCTTGATTTCTGTAGACTTACCCTGTAGAGTTTGCAGGGAGAACGTTTATTTGGTCGTCAATGTGGTGAACTGTTTACCAGAGTTTTGACATGTTTTATGTTGAGTGGCTTTGCTGAAAGTGAATTGGGTTTTGAGTCCGGATGGACTGGTAGACTGCACTGAAGTTTTGCAGCAACAATGTCAATGATGAGATTGCATCTCCTGTTTTGAGTCTGTGTTTTGAAATTTTCTTGTTAAACTCAGTAAGAAAATTCCACTTTGAAGGGGGAGGGAGTGTGACAGATTCATGTTTTCCCCTCTTTATTGTTTTGATGATTTAAGTGTGTTTTAAGACTGAAGCCTTTAACGTTTTCATAGCTGAGAAAAGCTGTCCCCTGCTGGATCTTAGTCTCAGAGAATCCTGGCACAACCTTTCTGCACTGGAGTTGTTTTTCTGGGTCGGATGCCACATGGCTGTTTTTGTATATACCGGACTTCCTGCGAGGTAGGGTGACCGATGTCCTTGAGCTTGTTTTTCAAAGCTTGCCTTGAAGGCGGGTTTTTCTGCCAAGTCAGCTTTCTGTCCAAGAGTCCCGCGCATGCGTAGAAATGCTTGATGTGTTTTAATAAAACCATTTGCTCATTGAGAATTCAGTTAGTTGGCGAAAGGACAGGGTGCTAGAACACCACGCTCCCGTCCAAGCTACTCCGTGTGTCTGATCCCCTCCCCAGAGCACGTAAAACGAGAGAAGTATTTGTATCATCCCTGTTTGCCCAAAAGAAAGAGAATTGGGCCGTAATTGATTAAATCCCTTTGGAAGGGGTTGTCACGTATAAGAGAGTAAGTTTTCTCACCCTCCAAACCAAAGCAGTGAGAGTTGTGGAGACTCTCACCCCAGAAGTTGACCAACGCGCTGACACGCTTGCGGCTGGAGCGAGGCCTGCCTCAAACCCCTCCCAAGAGCGCCTGCCACGCTCGCCTGCACGCCTGCTGGTCTGAGATGCCCAGCCGCACAGCCGTCGTCTGCTTGAGATCGCTCCCCTCCTGCCTGGCTCCCTCCCGCCTGCCCAGGCTGGAACAACGCTGACCACTACAGCCGGGGAAATCCCACCGCCAAAAGTTTTCGTCTGCTGTGGTGTTTCCATGTGTCATTGCTCTTCGCAAAGGAACGCGAAGAAGCAATAATGAATGGCCTTTGTTCTCGGTCGAGAACGTGAGATCAGTGAACTGTGCGTCCACTAGAATCACATTAGAAATTCGTCGTTGGAATCATCCACTAAAAATCTCGTGAGTACTCATGAATTACGTCTGACTTTAAAGACTGAACTCTTGTCTAAACTAATAGAAAACACTGACCCGTTACCCACTGCCAGAAGTCGCATTGGGCAAGGAAAGAAACATTTGGTCCTCATGATACATCGAACAATCATTATATGCTTGAAAGCCACAAAGGGGCGACTGATCGATTATCTGCGTTTCTGATTATTAAATACCTTTTCTTAATTGTCAAACATGTTGTCCTCCTGTTCCTTTGCATGTGCATGACAGAGATTTTGATTTATTTTAATTGTGCGTTCCTTCTCCCCAAGCAAATCCCCTAGACACAAGCGCATATAGCGCCGAGCCTGTGTTTTAATAAACACAAGGGAGGAGAAACGTCACAGTGGCAATGGACCTACAGAAATGAACCCGGATCCACTCCCTGCTCATTACACGGAACAGCAGGTGAGTTTTTATTATGATAGATCGCAATTAGGAGCTCCGCATCACACGGAATGGAAGATTTATCAAGCCTCCGTGCCGAACAGAGCGTTTTCGGCGTTCTTTCATTCCTTCAGCTGTTCACAACGCGTACTTACACTATGGATATATCTACAGGGTTAAAGAGTAAAGCGACGGATATTCATTATTGCATACATAAGGCTACACGAATGATTTCGGTGGGGTTTATAATATATTAATTATTGTGTGATGAGCGGGAGTCTGCGAGAGATCGACCGTACAGTCATGACAAGACGTATATATATATATATATATATATATATAATTCAATAAACAACTTCATGGTGGAATAATACATAAGTTTATGGTAATTCACGTGTAAAGAAATCGTTTTAGTGTTGTCAATTTTAGCAGCAGTACAGAAATAATTTAATCTATTGTTTTGCCCGGCTTGATAACGCTCTGCACTAAAGACGCGCGTTCCACCATATACATAGCTCCCCGCTCACTCTCCACTCCAGAGAGTTTATAGCACTATTACTTGTATTAGAACAAACTCTGCCCTGGAGATACCGGGAGGGAGAATTCATGCGGGTGAGATTCAAATCACCAAGTTGACAAGTACTTAAAGTAGCTTTCAAAAGTGTTGTCCTTACCAGTGAAGGTTAGTACTGCGTATTCAATTAATTTGCAAGTAAATGTATGTGGCTATGAGTGTGTCATTCTCGGTAAATCGTATTTTAGAACTGCATATATCACGCGTGCCCGTTTTCCAGATCATCCATGCAGTTGATTATTTACACTACTACCCGCCAAGCTGCAAATTTGAATTCACTTCTTCGGTTAACTGAATTGCTAAATTCTATACGAGAAGAACCGGTGATTGCGATGTTGGCTTATTTCAGTGTTAAAAGGCTGGAGTTAGTCAACTATGGGATTCCATTGCCGAGAAAAGCACTGAATATGTAAGTTGCTCTTGCAAAAACGCAGTTTCAAATAAGTTTTTATTATCACGTACGTCACCAGTGATGCGCAAGTGCGTGCGTGACAACCACTTGCACTGGGTAAGATGTCTTTGCGAGGCTTTGTCAGTTTGTGTGAACAAACGTCATTTGCACACGCCTTCTCCGATCGAATGCTGTCGCCGGAAGTAGTGCCGGCGCCGGAAAGTACCGAA